>NIPM01000098.1:478196-498030 GCA_002738285.1 Holacanthella duospinosa
CAAGTCTAACCATAGTCAACACCTTAACCTTGCATATTGGGAATTTCATACTCTAAGTTCTGCGCATGCGCGCTTGGAATGTAGAAGAGCCCCGCTAAATTTCTTTGTTGGAAAAACATTCCCTGTTAGTAGACTTGTCATGTGCAAAATCTGAAAAAATTAGCTAAATGGGAACATGACCAAAATTAAAATTATCTGCGCATAGTCGCCCCATGCCTCATGTGTTATTTTTTTTTGGAAAAAATGACATAATTCAGCGAAAAAATTTTTTTTCGAAATTTCCTTTTACGGGGTAATGTAGCATTAGGAAATGCAGTATTTGAAATAATTGAACGGAATATCCGAACGAAAAAAATGAGGTATGCTTTTCTGCATACCATCCTTTGAGATTCCTTCTTTCTTCCATACCAGAGTCAAGATACCCGATTCCGAACCCCAGCCACCAAAATATTTCCAATCGGAACCAGTCGAAAAATATACAGTACAGTTTCCTTAAGGTAAGAGTGTTTTAAAGATTTGTTGTTTTTAGCTTTTTATTTTAAGTTTGTTTTTAAAGGTTTTTTCAGGTTTTCATAAGGTTTGTTTTTGGTCCTTTGCTCAGTTTTTAAAGGTTTTTAAGTTTCAAGGTATGCCAGTTTTTAAGGTCTATTTTTGGTTTTATTTTAGGTTTTTCAAGGTTTTCTTTAGGTTTTTATTTGTTTTAAAGGTTTTTAGGATTTTTTAGGTTTTTTTAGTAGCATACTTTCATACCTAAGAAAACCTAAAAAAAAACTTCAAAAAAAAAAACAAATAAAAACCTAAAGAAACCCTTAAAAACCTAAAATAAAATTAAAAACAAACCTTAAAAACTGGCATACCTTCAAACCTTAAAAACTGGCATACCTTCAAACCTAAAAAACCTAAAAATATAAACCAAGAACCAAAAACAAACCTTAAAAAATAAACATAAAATAACCTAACAAAAAACAATAACAAACAAAAAAAAAATCTTAAAAAAACTAAAAACTTTATAAGCGAACTGTACTGTATGTTTTCCTACTGGTTGTAAGAAGTTGGATTTTGGTGGACGATGCTGGGTTATCGGAATCGAATATCTTGACCCTGGTTTCTTCCATTCTGAATTGCTGTTGTCACTGTGACGTTTCAGTTCACTTGGATTCATGTTCAAACTCGCTCATTTCATGTTTGAGATATTCGTCCGAAGCTTCGGCATGAGACCCCGAATACGAATAGCACTATTCGTTGGAAAAATAGGCCGTATATTCGTCCGGACAAATATTCGTTACATCCCTAGTTAAATCCAACCTGGTTTTCCCACCTAAAGAAATCGTCCAATCAAATTACAGTAAGAATGAACGAGTGATCATGAACTTGTCACTGCATTAGCAACGTCTAGCTAGTAAAATTTTGTTAGCTAAAAACTAAGCTAAAATGTGACTATCAATTCAATTATAGTAAATGACAAAATACTTTGTGTTATTGTATTAGAACAGCAATCGAGAAATTTTCGCTAAAACGACGTTATAGAGGAATTGTTGCTGTAGCTGATGTTATAAACCAAAAAGTTTAACGTTATAAGCTGAATAAGAGGGGAATTACTAAATTGCGCACCTTTATGCACCCCTGCGCACCCTCATAAATCGGGCTTTTTTAAACTAAATTATTTTAGGTTAAAAAAAATGGCGATGTATGAGGGTGCGCAAATTAGTAATACCCGAATAAGAGCAAACAGCAAGACCCAAGTGTTGTGGTTATAATAGATTTCTTGCTAATATCTAATTCTTAACTATTTTTAACTTAGTTTTGACTGTACTACAAAAACAAAACTTAGCTGAGAGATATTCAAAATATCAGAAAAACGAACCGGATGAGGGTTTCCCGACAGTGGATCTTACCGACTCGGTTTATATCTTCAGGAATATCCTTCCTTAGTTTCGTTATGTCACAAGCAACTAAAAATTCGTATTCACGATGGTTGAGACGATTGACGACGAAGAAGTTTCGAATGAAGTGAATGACAGCTGATGCTGTTTGAGTGCGTGGCATAGGACAATTTTCTATATCCCTGTTCCAACGAAAAATAACATTGGCCTTATAATATAAGTCGTTTCGTAGCAATGAAAATGAAATACTGGTTGAATCACCCATACCGGGGGCAAGGTATAAAATTTCTAAGTTTTTTTCGAAAAAATTTTTTTTTCGTTTTTTCGCATAGAAATCCGTATCATGACTTTCAGAAGCGATTCTGAAAATTTTTTGAAAAAAATTTTTTTTTCGGAAAANTTTTTTCGCATAGAAATCCGTATCATGACTTTCTGAAGCGATTCTGAAAATTTTTTGAAAAAAATTTTTTTTTCGGAAATTTTCTAAGTACAAAATTTAAAAAAATTTTTTCTAAATCCAAAATTTTGATTTTGGGTTCCATTATAACCCAAAAAAATTCTTATACAAAAGTTGCTCAGAATGAAAATCCGAACAACTTTTCCATTTAACAATTTTCTCTGTGGTGACCCCTTCAGGTCAAAAGTCAAATCAACTTCCAATGCATTTAGCATGGACGGGGGCAAGGTAAAAATTTGTAAGTTTTTTTTCAAAAATTTATTTTTAGTTTTTCCGCATAGAAATTCGTTTGAGGTTCCTTCTGAAGCGATTCTGAACAATTTAAAAAAAAAATTTTTTTTTCAAAAATTTTCTAAGTACAAAATTTTTCTAAATTAAAAAAATTTGGTTTTGGTTGCTTTTTTTGACAAAATATGTTTATATAAAAGTTACTCAGAATGCAAAGCTTAACAACTTTTCCATCTAACATTTTTCTCTAAGGTGACCCCTTCAATTCAAAAGTAATGTAAACGTCCAAAGTACCCATACCGGGGGCAAGGTAATTTTTTTCGAAAAAAATTTTTTCCTGTTTTTCTTTCGCATAGAAATCCGTTTCAGGACATTCTGAAGCGATTCTCAAAATATTTTGAAAAAAAAATTTTTTTCAAAAAATTTTCAGAATCGCTTCAGAAAGTCATGATACGGATTTCTATGCGAAAAAACGAAAAAAAAATTTTTTCGAAAAAAATTTAGAAATTTTATACCTTGCCCCCGGTATGGGTGATTCAACCAAAATACTTTACCAAAATACTCCAACAGGTTTGACATTCATCCCTACGCTGGCAGGTCCTTGTCCTGGACCTCCAGGCATGCCCAAGCCACCAGCAGGATGATGGTAGAATTGATTGGGAGAAGGAACTCCATACATGATTTGTCAAAATAACTTCTCTAACAAACTCTCTTGTTTTAATTCGAAACAAATTCCAATATTCAAGTTAAGTCAGATTTATAAGAGAATGTCTACTAATGGAACATGAATGGAAATGATGAATTTTATGGAACGAGGAACAACACCACCACAAAAGTAAAAACAACAGAACAGACTAATCAGCCCAACAACTATAGTACATTAGAGGAGATTCTACAGGTTATAGGAGCATTGTCCTCGATCTAACAACCATTATTTCTACTTGGTAGATTTACTTGGAGCACAAGATTTGATATTTTTTAGCTAAAACTTGTCATGGTTTACCATATGACATAGAGAAGGATTGTCAAAATTTTAGCCATGGTGGATTTCTGATCCCGTCTATCCATACATGGGATTTCTCTCACAATTTGAGCTTACATAGCCATTGTGAACAATCCTGTCTTCAAATTTAAATACAACTCCGAAACTCACTTGTGATTTTCATTATCATGTCCCTCCTTTCTTGTCATTCATTGCCAGCTAGGGATGAGTTTCTAGTCTCATTTTGTGGCGGGAATTTCACATCACGTTCAGAAAAAGACAGAGATTGACAAAAAATATGGCCTCTGGTGGGGTACGATCCCACGTCATAGATATTCCGGGCCTAACGCACTACCAATTGTGCTTCAAAGCCTAGTTGCGAAAATCTGTCTTCAATCTCAATACAAATACGAACCTCACTTGCAAAGGTCATCTCCTTCCTGGTCATTTATTGCCAGGTAAGGAGTATATAGGAGGGTATAGTCTTATAATCATATCCCCACATGTTCCCATCGCCAAGAGCGCCCCTCGGCCTTCGGCAATCGAAGCCTACCGGCCTTGTGTCGCGGATGGTCGCCATCTGTGGCGAGGGTGACCCGCTACTTTGTTGGGATCTTACACTCATATCTCCATATTTTATGAGTACAGCAAATGGGATGAACAAGTCTTCTGCTCATATCTCCACACCTTCGCAACCTTCAGTTTCTTAGAAGACTGGTATAATTAACGTTAGATGAACAATGTGGCTAGTGGTATTTTTGAAACATTTATTGCAGAATTTCAGACAATTCCGGAATGAATTTCGATTTTTTTTCGAAAATTGAGAACACTGGTATTGTACCTCGTTTAGAGTATCACTGTGATAACTCCATTCACGGCGTGACGTGAAAGTGAAAGTGAATCACGGTCTTCTATTTTCCAGCTTTCAAATTTATAGTGTCACTGCGATCACTTCCTCATCACTTCACTATCAAAACTTGAATCACTTTGCGCAACAAGCCATTTATAGTTTCACTTTTGTACTCCTATTAATTTGAGGAAAATTTTAAATATTTACTTTCCCGCCAGTAAATGTCTCAGTTTTCCACTTCAACATTTCATCACTCCCGTCCTCTCTTCCAAAAGTTGAATCCAATTCAACTCGACAAAAGTGAAGGGAGTGAAGTGATGGCAGTGATTCCTCTTTGACTATAAACTTGAGAACACGAAGTGATTCACGCCGTGAAGTGAAGAGAGTGAATCACTTCCTTCACTTCACTGTCCTCACTTTCGACTATAAATTGGCAGCAGTGGTAGAATAGTGATGCAGGTGACGTGAAAGTGACGAGAAGGTGAAACTTTAAACGCGGCATTAGTATATCTCATCTACAGGGTGCGAGAAAAGTCGATGGAGCATGGAGAAAGGTTCCCATCCCAACCAAACCCCTAAATGATGATCCCACTGAATATTTAGAGTGTTGCACCACGCGCTAATGGGAATGAAATGAATTCAAACCTGTGTATTCTTGATCCTAACCGAATCCAGAATCCAGAGATTTGAAAATAAGAAGTCATGGTAGGTTGATGGTCAATCAAACAATGAATCAATGTGTGCGTGTGCGAGATTAGCGTCAGACCAGAAAATAAAGGAGCTAAAATATTTTGGCGCGCAAATGTCTAGCGGGAATTTGAGCGAAGAAGAGTGCATTGAGGGACGAACACGACGCGTTCTTTTTTCTATCGTCTTTTACTAGCAATACTCTCTCCATGCTCCATCGACTTTTCTCGCACCCTGTATATCAAACAATTGACGACAATTAGCACCCAGTTCGAACTAATAGCGAAACTGCAAACGCAGAATAATAAGTTAGCTGATGAGTTGACCGATGAGGAATCATCTAAGAGCACCTAAATCTAGGTGAAATACCCTGAAGCTTCTGTGATTTCATTTACTGAACTAGTCAGCTAACCGAATTTTTCGAAGCAGTCTTGGACAAATTAAAGAGTGGGATGGTCAACATCCCACTCTTTAATTTTTACAACTGAGCCATGGCAGATTTCTTGGTAACAATTTGCCATTCCCACCTAAACAGTGGATTTCACATTAGATTTTATATAGCTTATAATAGTTATTTTCCTGCAACCAAGCCACCGGAAGAGATTCAAAGGGCTACGAGGAAGAAATATAAACTTTTTGATATAAATCAATAAAAAATCACCTCCGAAACTTATGAAATATTGAACTTTATACAAAGGACACTGCACTGTTAGCGTTGGCAAAGGGTCCCTGACCAATTTCGACCAAACTCGGTAAAAAAGATAGATATTGGTCTTCTCATCAAGATTAGATCAAAACCGTCCGACCCTAAGTTTGATCTCCAGGGTTCACCAAAGACATAAGGGGGAAATGCAGGTCCCTGTCCGATAGATATATATACAGGGTGGGTTATCTTTAGTGTCCCTATAGCCGAGGAAGAGATAAGGGCTATACTCATACTTTCACTTTTATATGTTGTAGTCTTAGGGAAGTTAAGCGTCTGAGATTTACCCTCTTCTCTATGAAATCCTGTTTCCAAAAATATCTGTCTCATGGCGTGTGTCAGCTTATGACTATTGTTTTAACCATGCACTTCATATGTTATCCAAACTATAAGGGGTTACGTGAGATACTATGCGAAGACTAACTTGAAGGGAAATCAATGGCGCGAAAATAATAATTCAAATTCAAATTATTAAAAATTTGAATTTGGGTTATGATTTTCGAGCCACAGAATACTTTCCTCAAGATAGTCACCGAATAGAATCTCATGTAACCCCATTGAGTTTGAATAACACGTGAAGTTTATGGCGAAAACCATAGTCATAAGCTGACCGACGCCATACGACCCTTTTTTTTTCTACGAATGAGATTGGAAAGAGAAGAGTGAGGGTCTGGCGTAGCCAAGTTGAAAAAATCCGAGACTTGACTTCATTCGACTACAACATATGAAAGTGTAAGAATGAGTACAGCCCTTATCTTTTCCTCGGCTATAGGGACACTAAAGATAACCCACCCTGTATAGAGATGGATAGATTGATGGATTCATAGACGGTTAGATAGATGGTTATATCTCTTCTCACCCTATCTGACCGACATTTTTGCCGGACCTTTTTTGTATCGCAAAATTTAACATTACGAACTAGAAGCTACATCTACGATATTTCACCATTATGTTCGCAATCACATCTCCTATCATAAAAACAGAGAAAAGGGTCCAAAGATTGCAGCACCTGGTCTCTAGTCACCTTAGAAAATCTAAGGTCATAAGCCTATGTGTTGTCTTATTTTCTTGAATTACTCGGCTATGTGACAGACATTTTTGCCGGAGAATTCAGATGTTGTCGGAAGGACCTTGACGAAGGATAGGATCATCATCTAATGAAAAACTAAAATTGCATAAAATTTTATAAATCCCATGAATTCAGTTCAATATGCAATTATCAATGAATTTTATTTTGTACAATGTAGTTATTACGCTTCCTGCTTCGCTGATCAGGTTATAAATTATTGGTTACAATTTTATAAATAAGAATGTATTCAGCGTAATAAAATTTATTTGCATAATCATTGTATGGTCTTTTGAATTCGAATACAGCCTCAGGAATTTGCCAAATTTGTGAACTAGGTAACGAAATTGCAACAACGCAGCACCTCCGGCATAAATGTCGGTCAGTTAGCCTAGTGGGTACGATTCAAATTTACGTCCGGCAAAAATGTCGGTCAATTAGGAGGGTTATGGCACTTTTTCGCTCTAGGGTGAGAAGAGATATATCACATTTTTATGTGGTATAGATGGCATAGATGGGCACGGGATGACCCCTCCAGTCAGCAAAGACCCCTACACCCCTCCACCCTTCAGTCAGTAAAGACCCCTCCACCCCTCCAAGCTAAATTGACCCCTCCAGCCCTCCTCTCCTCCAAGCTAAATTGACCCCTCCACTCTTCCAAGCTAAATTGACCCCTCCACCCCTTCAAACTAAATTTATCCCTCCACCAATCCGCCCTCAATTCAGCAAAGACCACTTCAAGGTAAGTTGACCCCTCCACCTTCCAGTCTACTCAGCAAAGACCTATCCGCGTCCGCCTACAACAGCTCCTACTGGATTCCATCCATCCCGCAATAATTTTCGGTTAATTTCTAATCGATTCCCTTTGCATTTTAGTAGTATTCTGTTTTTGTGATTAAGTAGTATACTTTATTAAATATTGAATACACCGGAACACAACCAAAACAAAATAAATGGACTGTACAAGGATTACGGGTTCAAAATGGCTCTATTGCTCTACAAAAAGACTCCAGCGCAGCTTTCCGCCCTCCGTTTAACATAAGAGTCATCAACGGGTAATAATACACCTCCACCCCTCCGCCCCTCCAGATCAACTTCAGCCCTCCAGATAAACTTTAGCCCTCCACCGAGGTTTCTCCCTGACAAAAAAAATATAACGTTGCGCTATCAAGAGTTTTTGAAAGAGAATTTCCTGCCTTGGCTGCATCAGACTTGTGCTGAACAAATGAACCAAGTGTGGTACCAGCAGGATGGTGCCAGCATCCATTTCACACAACCTGTCTTGTATTTCTTAAACAGTTTATTGATTTGATGAATAGAACCACTTTTTAGTAACACGCCTCTTAGTTAAACGTTTTTTAATTGCACGCCTTCTGGTTACACGGCTTTTAGTTACACGCATTTTAGTTGCACGCCCTTACCTATCCGTCTTTTAGGTGCACGCCTTTTAATTACACGCCTGTTAGGTACATGCTTTTTAGTAGCAAAGCCTTTGAATTGCACGTCTTGCAATTGCACGCCGCCTAATCGAACGTCCGTCAATTAGTTTCAATAATTGATTTTGAATTATTTAATTAATCGAATCCTAGTCATATCTACCTGGCTTTAGACAAAGACGCTTAAGTTTTTGCCCGTCTCCTTGTATTCCTGGCTACCTGGCGAGGAGACCGGTAACTTTGTTATTTCAATAAATAATAATCAGGTATTAATAATGTTTTATAAATAATATACCTTTAATATTGTTAAATCTTTTTACAGACACCAGATCAAAATCAACAATCATTGTGAATATTTTGATGCCCTACTCTGTATGATGCTACATACCAATCCTGTGGTGAGTATGGGGAGTTTTAGTCAGCATATTAAATTTGGTTTAGAGGTTTAAACTTAAAGTTAAGATAAAATAAATGTAAGAAATATGGGACACTGTTTTACGTCACAACTTTTTTATTTGAAGAACTGCGACTTTCTGGTTGTTTGTGTTGGATCCAGCATTAAATTCTCATTCAGAACATGTATTTCACATTGATATAGGTTGAGTAGTTTGCCTACGAATGAGTTAAGCTGAATTATCTGTAGCAAATGTGGGACACTCCACGTCTTGCGTCACAACTTTTTTATTTGAAGAGCTGTTACCTTCTCGTTGGTTGCGTTGGCTTCAGCATTAAATTTCCGTACAGAAAATGTAATTCTGATTTGTCTAAGTATGGTTGTTTAGTATACAAATGAGTTTAGATTAAATATATGTAACAAATGTGGGACACTCCATGTTTACGTCACAACTTTTTTATTTGAAGAGTTACGACCGTATGGTTACTTGCGTTGGATTCAGCACAAAATTTTCATTCAGAAAATGTATTTTCCATTGATCTAGGTTGAGTAGTTTTGGCTACAAATCAGTTTGTCATACTACCGTAAAAGGTCGCTTTACCTCAAGTTCAAGCATCTGAAGCACGGCAAAGAATTACCTCTGGGGTCCCTGTCAGACCCTAATTTGTGGCACGAAGTTTCACCATCTCTTGTAGATGTTGCCAACGCCTGGAAATCTTAAATTTTGATTACCATAGGAGTGTACAGAGTTTGTAACTTATTGCTACATGAACACAGATTAAACTCGATCCAGGGATCGAACCACGGTTCGGATCGGATCGGTATCGGTAGAAATATAGCTGGATCGGTTCGTGGATCGGGTTCGAAAGAATATTAAAATTTGGTTCGGATCGTGGTTCGGGTTCGAAAGATTTTTTAAATGTTGGATCGGTTCGTGGATCGGGTTCGATAATTTTTTTCCTTATTGGATCGGTTCGTGGTTCGGGTTCGAAAGGTTTTTGGAATGTTGGATCGGTTCGTGGAGCGGGTTCGAAAGATTTTTAAAATGGTGGATCGGTTCGATTTGTCTTTGTCTCCTGGTTCGATTTGTTGGTTCGGATCGATTTGTCTGTTGGCTCGATTCGTGGATCGCTTACTCCTAAATTTATGGGGAGGGGAGGGGGGGTGTTAGAACATTGGATCGGTTCGATTAATGTTTGGATAATTGGATCGGTTCGTGGCTCGGGTTCGAAATTTTTTTTAAATGTTGGATCGGTTCGTGGATCGGGTTCGAAATTTTTTTTCATTCTTGGATCGGTTCGTGGATTGGGTTCGATTTATTTTTGGATTCTTGGATCGGTTCGTGGATCGGGTTCGAAAATATTTTTCATTGTTGGATCGGTTCGCGGTTCGGGTTCGATAATTTTTTTCATTGTTGGATCGGTTCGTGGTTCGGGTTCGATAATTTTTTTCATTCGTGGATCGGTTCGCGGTTCGGGATCGAAAGATTTTTAGAATGTTGGATCGGTTCGCGGTTCGGGTTCGATTTATTTTTTTCATTCTTGGATCGGTTCGTGGATCGGGTTCGATTTATTTTTTCCCGTTGGATCGGTTCGTGGATCGGGTTCGAAATTTTTTCCATGTTTCATCTGTGTACATGAGACAAACTATTTTTTATTTAACTTCACACACACCAATAGAATTGGGTCAATTTTGGCTCATTATACATTCTCCCTACTACCCACCTCTATTTCCCTATTTTTATTCTCGTGTAAGAGCGGTTGGAAGTAAATGGCCAGCACTACTTGCAGTCAAGGCCAAAGACCAAAAAACCCAAGAACAAAGAACCTTTATCTCGGGTTAAAATTAAATTTCATATTTCGGAGACTTTCCTTAATGTGTAGATTGAAACAGCAGTTATAGAACACAGTGACTCAATACAGACACGATAAACTAACAAGAGCCTTTCCACTAGTCATTTCGGTCGAACAGATTAGTTATTTTTGTTTGTCAGCATAAAGACAATAACCTGATTGTGCAAATGTTTATTTTGAAAAGTACTGAAAGTCAGACGCCTAAAATTTGTTTTTCGTGCTACAGAGGTAGGGAAATTGCATGAAAGTTGTAATTCAATTAATTACACATTATATTTATAAATTGAACTCAATTACAATTACTTGTCTGATGTAATCTATCAATTACAGTTAATTGTAACTAAAGAGGAAGGTGCACGTACTTTGTCTGAAATTTGGAATCGGACAAATGACATTTTGGTTTGATGGGGCAAGTTGAAGCAGAATTCAGCATTGGAATTGGCTTTTTTTCAAATTTTTGAAAAAAATCCAATTCCGAAAGTAGGTGGGAAAAGTAGGAAAAGCCAATTCCGAAAGGGTCAATTCCAAAGTATGGTAGTCAAATTCTGAAACTTCGGCATTTGGCAGTCTCAAATGCCAATTCCAATTTTCTCGCCGCGGGATAAAGTATGAAGATAATGAGTTAAGATGAAATATATGTAACATATGTGGGACACTCCATGTTTTACGTCACAACTTTTTTATTTGAAGAGGTGTGACTTTCAAGTTGATTGCGTTCGATTCAGCACTAAACTTCCGTTCTGAAAATGTAATCCCCGTTTGTCTAAGTGTAGTTGTTTAGTATATGAATGAGTTAAGATGAAATATATGTAACAAATGTGGGACACTCCATGTTTTACGTCATAACTTTTTTATTTCATGATCTGCGATTTTCTGGTTGATTGCGTTCGATTCACCACTAAATTTGCGTTCTGAAAATATAATCCCAGTTTCTTCCAAATGACCCTCCTCAACTACTCAAAATATGATCTTGTTTGTATGATCATGTCATGGTCATTCATAAGAACGCAGGCATATTGGGGTGGAACTGGTCCGATATCTCCAATCCACTTTGAAATCGCGAAATTAGTCGAAATCAGTACATACGACTCTATATATTCTTCACGATCAAAACAAAATTTATATAAATATGAACGGAAGAATTGCTGCTCTCAACAAGCAATTGAAATAGTAATTACAATTACAATGTATTTAGCAATTAAGCATGCTCTAGTACCCAGATTTACCCCTGCCTGAATACCTATAATATTCGTAGCAGAATATATAATTTGTGCCAATCAATTCAAATCGGTCAGGATATAAGTAGGTTTACAAAGCAACAATTAACCATGTGTTAGCAAATAGTTTTTCCGCTGCTTGGATATCGATAATATCGGTAGTCAAATACAAAACAGTCCTTAATCTCTTCAAATCGGTATTATACAGAGTGAGTGAATAAGGGCTACTTAGAGATCCTCACTCCACTGGACCTTTCTCGGTGTCACCCACTATAAATCGGCGTCAAAATTTTGTTTATTTTATAAAATCACATGTTGTTACATTTGAACCAAAGAATCATTTAGTCGAAAGTTTTAGAAAACATAAAGTAATCAAAAAATCATTGTTTTTATTTTGTTGTCCTTGTTTTAACTAAATGGGAGTACCGCCTATCCTTCGACTGATTTTGATCAAATATCGCTATCGGTACCCAGATCTTTTAGGGTTATTTGTAAAGCATCGTTTTCAACTCACCTCGCCCAGTAAACATAGAGCAGCTCAAGAATAGGATTGAAACCTTTGTTGCCACCGTAAATGAAAACCCACAAATGCTACAAAATGTCCGACGTGGTTTTTATGAATGAATTAATCATTGTCTAGACATGGACGGTGGTCACTTTGAACAAATGATCTATTAAGTAGTTGCTGCTAGATTAGTTAAGAAAGAAATAAATTTCTGATGCCGATTTATGGTGGGTGACAGATAAAGGTCCATTGGAGTGAGGATCTCTAGGTAGCCCTTATTCACTCACTCTGTATATGTAAAGTAATTTACGACATAACAATTAAGCTTGAGCTATAACATAGTATTTCCGCTACTTTAATATCCATAGCAGGATGCTAAACATCTTGGTAAGCAGTCCAAAATGAGTTGTACGGATATTAATATAATTCAATTAATCCACTTTATATCTAAACCATTTTGAGTAGATTACAGCTAATTTTGTATTTTCTTAGCGATATTATCGACATCCGCGCAGCGATAATATAATGTGCTAGCACATGCATAACAGTTATTTTGTATTCTACTATTCTTCCAAATCGGTTTGAATTGGGTACAGCAAGTTTTGAATTTTATTACCGATATTATCGATATTGAAGTAGCGGAAATACTATTTGGTAACACATGGTGAATTGTAGTTTAGTAAACTCTCTTACAGTAAACCTCAATAAGTCATAATAATAATAAAATAAAATAATAAAGGCAAACTTAATAAATCAAGTTTGCCTCAATAATAACATTTACAAATGCTTTTTAACTCAAATGTGTTTAGAAACAATTTATTGTAGATTTTTATCTTTACTTAGGTCATCAGAAGTTGCATTTTTCCATTGGCAAACTACTTTGTAGAAAAAAAAAAGCAGACTTGTTTTGTCAGAGCTAAAACCAGCGTTTCTCGTTCTTTTGTATGAATTTTTCTAATTTTGTGGAAATCATCCAACCAATTGTAACAGGTGAGAATTTGACAATAGGGTGTAGTAACTAAAGGTTTCTTGTTGAGTTACAGGTGCGATGACATCAAAAGAAGCCACTTTGTGTCACAGAAATCTAAAGAAGATACAAAAAATTTAGAAAAGAAATACTAAATCCGATTTCATTTGACCTGGTTGTTTTTGTTGCCTAACAAGGGTTTAGTGTTTATAACACATCATGACCCATTCTTGGTAATCTTCAAAATTCTAGGTTTAAATCCCCTGGGTAATTATTATTTGAAACAGGACAAAAGGTGGGGAATTATTTTGAGGGGGGAATTATTTCGAGGTAGGGAATTATTAATTGGAAGTGAAAATTTTGCTTCTTTTATAGTTGTTTACTTCTTATAAGATGTAAAAAAAGTAAAATAATGGAATTTTCTTACCCATGTCAGGCATATTTGATACTTTATTGGCTTTTTTGTCGTTTTAATATTTTTGTCGCATTCTAAATTTTTAATTTTCCTCTTTTCAGGTAATTTTACATAAAATTGTTTCTAATTTCGAGCCTGATGAGACTTTTACTAATTCCTCATGGGGATTTATTTCGAGATGGGGGAATTATTATTTCAAACTAGCCAAAAGGTGGGAAATTATTTCGGGGAAGGAATTATTTCGAGGTGGGGAATTAAATCGAGAAATACGGTATGAACCCTTTAGTTTTAGAAAATAACATCTCTCAAGTATTGATTTGTGATGCGTTCATGTCATGTCAATATTTCTGTATTGTTATACAAAATAAACATACTTAAGTTTATTAAAACTATTCACAAGAATTATATATGGTTAGGAAGAGATTTCAAGGAGACCTCAACCAATAGTGTACAAGAATAAACCTCTTTCAACATTCAATCACTTTCTAAATGATTTACCTATTGTTAATTTTACGGTTGAAGCCTCTACGTCGTAACAACATACAGGGTAAGGCATAAGTAAGTACACATCGAAGAAGTGAGTTAGATGTGAGTTAGCATGGAATGAGATCGGGGGTTTCAACCCCCTAATTTTTTTTGTATGCCTTTTGCAGTTAACACTTTCTCCATGTGTACTTACTTTTGCCCTAACTTGTATAGACGAGGGCAATTTGTAAGTTTGAGCGAGCTACGTAACAGTATTAAGGACTGACAGTAAACCTCGGTTAAGTCGACTTCGGTTACCATGGACCCTCGGTTACCACGAACCAAACTGTCCGGTCCGCGCCGGAGATAGGGAATTTGTGTATAAAGTGAACCTCGGNACCCTCGGTTACCACGAACCAAACTGTCCGGTCCGCGCCGGAGATAGGGAATTTGTGTATAAAGTGAACCTCGGATAAGCCGACTTCGTTTACCACGAACCAAACTGTCCGGTCCGCGCCCGGAGATAGGAAATTTGTGTATAAATCGCAAGGCTAAGCCGAACTCTGTTAAGCCGAACCCTCGGTTACCACGAACGCCTTTTTGTGACCCCAGTCCATAGGGCACATGCTTTTTTATTGCGGTTAACACGAACATGAATTAATTGATCAATTCTTAAAAAAACTTCAACTTTTTTCTTACAAAATTTAATAACTTCTTTTGAATAATTTTTCAAACATTGAAATACGACAGAAAATGAACCAATGATATAATTTTAGTCATTTTTTGTTTCCACAGCAACTTATTATTATAAAGTAATGGTAAATTAAAACTACCTCGGCTAAGACGAACAAATTATTCCCCAAGTTGTGTGTTCGGCTTACGCTTAAATAAGAAGCGGAAATTATTAAATTATTTTTAAAGACGCGGTTGAGTTACGACATTTCGATAGAGCAAGTTATTTAAATACTAAATTAGCAAATATCCATATGATCACTCGAGGGTTTCCTTCTTCAACATGTCGATGGAGAGAGGGAATAATGAAGAATTCACGCTCTCGCCGACCGAGCCACAATCATTCTTCAGTGAGAGCTTGCCATCCCCTTCAAGACATTCCTTCAGGACACTCACACACCCATTCGGGACTAATAATACAATAATCTTAAAAATAGATCCACGAACTCTGACTACTTGCATCTTTACATCCTTATTTCGTTCATTACCCAGGGACGCTCAAACGCATAAAACGAATAATCGTTGCGAAGTATCTAAATCATGCGGGAACAACGCGTGATCATAAATCTCGTCGTAGTAGACAATTTTATGCAATAAAAAAACGCATAAAACGCATAATTTTTTCGGTACCGCATAATTTTAACTTTAGCCAGCAATTCTTTAAAAAAGAATAGATTTTGATTTGATTTTAAAAGATATAGAGGAAGTTGCGTATTTATGTCACCTCAAAATTAGATTTAAAATTAATTTTATAACTTTTAGTAATAATAAGTAATTAATTTTTTCGTAGATCCGTTATCAGAGCGAAACAGAATAGTTTATTGATTGAAGAGTTTATGTAAAAAACTCTAATGGAACTTGAAAAATTCATTTGATGATCCATATGTAGTAAATTGAAACAATTCTTAAACAAGCTGAATCTTTTTAAACACTATATCGTTCTTTCAATGAATAATTTTTGAGCGAAGAACTATTTAGACAATCTAGAACAACCATGTAATAGATTAAAGAAAACTCAAGTTCAATATGTTCCGAAAGGCGAAAATACGGACTACGAAAATACGGCCTGGAATATACAGTCTGGAAAATAAGGCCTATAGAACATAATGCCTTAGAATATACAGTCTTAACAAAATACGCTTAATTGAAAATACTTTTCATTATTTATTTTAGATTTTTTTTTTAATTTTTTTATAGTCTTCTTTTAGTCATAATAGGTCCTTTAGGTTGGGTTAGGTTAATTCTATTCAAACAGGCATTCCTAACAAAACGGTAAGATCTTCAAACAATACATCAATGTTAAATTCTGCCTGATTGTAGAATAGCCGAATTAGTAGAAATCTAGGTAAGCAGGATACGATTTTTTAAGCTTTTATTTAGATTTTATTTTAGGTTATTTTTTAGGTTTTCTTTTAGGTTTCCTTTTAGATTTTCTTTAGGTTTAGGTTGATATCGTTAGGTTTTTGTTAAGGATTTTGTTTTGTTAGATTTTAAGTGTGGCAAGCGTCGGGATGAACTTTAAGCATTTCTACAATTATCTTTATATACTGTTCCCTTCACTACTTCGTCAGCCATAATCGAGCCGATACCATGAAAGTTTTTTTCGTTGTTTGGAGGTAATTCCTTTAGTAACGTTAAATTTAAACCAAAAACCAAATGCTACCGCGGACTGTTTTACATTAGAATATTTTTTTTTTCATTCATTCAGTTCTTAAATATATGGCAAACTTTAAGAGCCTTTATCATTATATATCACGCATGCGTTAACTTATTCCGGATTATGTGGTTGCCGACGGCAAAGCAGCGGGATCCATTCCTCTACACCAGACGCCAAACGGCGACGGAGGTTTCTACGACGTCGGCCATACTTTGTACAAAAGTATGCCACTATGAAACCTGACAATTTTGAATTTTTTAAATTATAATTTTTTGAAAAACCAGGTATAGTACTGTCCCCTCCACTACTTCGTCCATCAGATTTAAGATTTGAAGAGGTATTGTTTATTTCGTAACTTGCATAAATTTTCTATAGCTTCAACAGCTTCAACTAATTTATCGCAATTTCGATATAGTGACCAAATTCATCCGTCTGTCCCTGGTTTTCTCCCTATTCCATTGACCAAGTTAATTAATAACAAATTTCGTATCGTATTAACAATGTTAGGATTAAATATTTAACATTTTCGCTTAGTTTTTAATAGGGTTGCCGCGAAGCTTCGGCAGCCCTCCCGTGGGTTCCCGCAGCCCTCCCGCGGATTCCGGCAGCCTTCCCGTGGGTTCCCTCAGGCCTCCCGTAGGTTCTCGCAGCCCTCCCGTAGTTTCTTGCAGCCATCTTGTAGTTTCCCGCTGTTCTCCCGTAGTTTTCCGCAGCCCTCGCGTGGGTTCCCGCAGCACTCTCATGGGTTCCCTCAGCCCTCAAATGGGTTCCCGCAGCCCTTCCGTGGGTTCCCGCAGGCCTCCCGTAGGTTCCCGCAGCCCTCCCGTAGTTTCCCGCAGCCCCCGTGGATTCCCGCAGCCCTCCCGTAGTTTCCCGCAGTTCTCCCTTATGTTCTCGCAACCCCCGTCGCAGGAGGACTCGGGATCAGATAATTTGATAAATTCAAATATTTGCACTATTTATATAATTTTTTATTTTCTAAATAATTAATTAAAAAACTAATGGAAAAAATTAGCGGTAGCTGTTGGGTTTTTGTGGCAAATGATCGTTACCATAGAAAATTTATGCAAATAACGAAATAAGCAATACCTCTTCAAATCTTAATTCTGATGGACGAAGTAGTGGAGGGGACTGTAAATATCCTATGTTTATGATAATTATCGATGAATCCGTTATCTTTACTATCTTTCCGATATTACTTATACTATCTCTGCCTAAAACGATTAGATACTTACTTCCGAAGAAAGCCCCTGTAGATGCAAAGACGACTGGCCATAGACACGAATTTAGAGGTGTAGAAACATACGTTGTTGCATCAGTTATTACTGTTGTTGGTGCCTCATCACATCCATCCACACTAACTGCCCACCATTTATACAATTCTGCTGTTCTGTCACCAAGCTCCATCAAACAAACGTCCATTTCACTATTTTCACTTGGAAATGCATATATGCATTTTTCCGCAACGCAAGTCATACAATTATTAACAGCCTCGCATACTATAAACATTTATATCTCCACAGAGCAAACTAATCAACCAAAAATTTACTATGTGGAGAGGTTGCGTATTTAAAATGTAAATGATAAAAATTAAATACTCTCACGCCCGTTTCATGCTTTTTCCAAAACCAGCTTTTTCAGGAAAATTTTTCTGAAAAAGTTTGGAAAATCAATCCATACTTTTTCATTTCGTTGTCATTGCCTTTTGTCCGTTGTATGAAAAAAGTTTTTTCTGAAAAAACAATACATACTTTTTCTTTTCATTGCGAACCCCGATCGTCGTGTGAAGTTGAACCGTCTCTACTTTTTTGGAAAAAGGTACGAAAAAAGATTTGAAAAAGTATCATTGCCATCCAATTTAGAGTACGTCATCACAACTTTATGAAAAAAGAAAACACGACGATTTGAAAAAGTATGAAACGGGCGTCATTGCCAAAATTTTGTAAAAGTTATTAATTAATTTTGACGCATAATGAGAAAGCTGAGATCAGACGGATGAATTTGGCGGGCATAACCAATTTCTCATGGAATGAGTTGAAGCGGTTACTATAGGAATTACCTCCAAACAACGAAAAAAACTTTCGTGGTTAGCGGATCGATTATGACTGACGAAGTAGTGGAGGGGACAGTTAGAATTTTTATATGCCGTATTTTGTATAGCCGTATTTTCCAGGCCGTTAATTGACCGCCGTATTTTCTGAGGACATATTTTCATAGAACCAATCTGTTCCTGGCAATGAATAGAGGAATTGACTGAAGTAGCCACAAAACGCATAATTTTTGATCCATGACCGCATAATCCTACAGCAATATTTTGCATAATCGGAACATCCCTGTTCATTACGCACCAATATCTTTTCCACGCCTCTCCAGACTAGACTGATCCACTGAGTATATGCATGGTCTTGCGACGTACTCCAATTTGACTGTAATTTCCAATCACCTTGCATGTTCTGCCCCTGGAATAATAATTAATGAATACGCATTTAAAAAAAACAGGTGATAAATTATGATTTTTACTAACCAATACAAATGGATACAATCACAGGTGGAACTTCATGCAGCGGCGCTACTTTGGATAGCGGGAATGTAACGCTAGCGCCGCTACCGCTACATGCGGTAGCGGGTAGCGCGACCCGAAGTAGAGGTAGCGGCAAAATATTTGTTTAAAACTAGCGGTAGCGGTAGCGCATCAGTAAGTAGCGGTAGCGCTAACGGATAAAATTTTTTGCAGATTGTAGCGGTATCGGTAGCGCATCATGATATAAGGGTAGCGGTAGCGGTAGCACATCATGATGCAGAGGTAGCAGTAGCGGTTGCGGGAAATAGATCCACTACGGGTGGTTACGGTGTTGTGGGAGGTGCGCATTTGTTGGTGTGAGAGAAGTCTAAAAAACGCGACTCCAGTCGTTGAATCTGTCCACTGCCTGGGTTCTGATTTTTCTAAATGTCTAAGCCCTACTGTCCCGCTCATGGAAGCACGATTGATCCACCTTTTTTGGAATTTTATCATAAAATGAGATTTGCATCAAATATTTCTCGAATTTTTCAATTCCAAAAATATTAATTGATCTAGGAATTGAGAAATATTACGTTTTAGTCATGTCCATTAATTATTAACCCTGAATTTTAAAAACAAGAAATCCGGTAAAGTCCATGTACCCTTGCAGTAACTTTGCTACGCGGCGGTCATGGGAGCACGATTGCGACATGCTTAGGAAACCGCGGCGAACTTGGGAGCAGGATAGGGACAGGTTAGGAACTGTGCAACGTTGCAATAACCCTATTTTACATTATCAAAAGCTATTCCCCTTGTCCATGCCGAGTTGTAAGACAA
>NIPM01000098.1:499008-541000 GCA_002738285.1 Holacanthella duospinosa
TGTATGGCAATTTTTCCAAAAAATTTTTTACCCGCCTGCCTGTATGGAAATTTTCAGGCTATTGTAAGAAAGGTGGGCAGGGAAGCGGGAAACCATGGGAGGGATGCGGTAACGCTTGGAAGCTTTTATGAATTGTTGGAAGATATGTGAGATTGAATGGTAATGATTTAGTAACAGTCCTGGTAATGTGGGAAGAATCGGGGGAATACGGGCATCGACTGCGTGATGAACAGAAATTTAGAATAACTTATGTTGTGCCCACACCTATAACTTGAATCATGATAAACCAAAATCGAAATTGAAGTAGATACTAATTGCTGGTGAATGAGAATGTTACAGAGTATTATTTAATTATTTATATCAATAATATANATTGAAGTAGATACTAATTGCTGGTGAATGAGAATGTTACAGAGTATTATTTAATTATTTATATCAATAATATTAATTAACAATATTAATATAGCCATAGCATATGCTTTGACAACACTGATGTGGGACCCGGATAAATTTCCATGGCGTCAGACCAACAGTGGTATGTCCGGATAAATTTCCATGGGGTCAGCCATAGAGGTTTCTAAATCGGTAGACCATGCCGAGTAAATTTTCAGAATAATAAATGTAAATATTGAATAAATGTGAAAAAATTTTTTTATTGAATAATTTAATAACATTATTTGAAGAATTGGCAACATAGTTGAGAGTAATGTGGCGGCCATGACACATGTATCAAACGTGCTCCCAAGTTCGCCGCGACATTTTGGTGCCGAGATCGTGCTCCCATGACCGGCATACGCCGTTGATATTCATGCCGGGACAGTAGGGTTAAATTATTTATTCCTCTTAGTCTTCATCCAAATTAACTTATATTCTATTAGTTTAGATTCACGGAAAGCAGGAGCCATCAAGCACCGCTCCAAACATTGGACACTTCCAGTTTCAGAGTATCTTGTTTCCCACACTTTATTAGGTAGTTAAAAATCATCCGTGGATTAACTTAAATGACTCTAAAAGTAAATAATTCTATTCTCATTAATTATGTTAACTATATCAACATTAGTGTTCATCTAGTTAACAAAATCAGATGTTAATCCAGTTAACGGAGAATGGAACCGGCCTTCATGAAGAATGAGTTCATTCTAGCTTCCTTCCTCGATCCTGGTCAAAAGCTAACTGTATTTGAGTGTACGTAAACAACTTATTTTTCAGTCATTGTATTTAACAATTTCTAACCAATAAGTAAGTGTTTTATTTTAAAATTATATTGCAGTGGAAACAAAAGTTACCGAATTTGATACCCCGCTGCTCATTCCGACAGTTTCTTATGCTAAATCGGTTGTGACCACTCAATATTTTTTGGAGGGGAAGAGGCTGGACATTTTAAAGTTATCCCAACAGGAAATATCTTCGACGTCTCAGCCATCTGAGGATCCATCGATGTATTCGATTTTGCAAAGTCGCAAAAAAACAACCATAGGGTGAGAAATTTACATGTAAGAAGATATTTAGCAATTCCAGCAGCATCAGGTGGAAAAGAAAAAGTATTTTCTGTTGCTGGTTGCCTTCACCGTGGCCCCCGTCCTCGTCTGACACCTCGCCTACTTGAGCGTATCATGCTTTTGCGTGAGTACCGCAAATCAAAGTTTCTGAAACGGCTGAAGCAAAGTGGAAATTTCGTTTCCGGATAGAAGCGAAATAATAAAAAAGATCATTTTGATTTTGTTTTAAATTATTAACTCATAACATGTGAGTCACTTAGTAAAGTGTGGCCCAGTAGTTAATAATAATAGTTACAGAGTCCTTTGTACTTTCTTGTATCAAAATAACAAGAGTTATAGAGTAATTAACAGCATTAATCATATTTTCTGCACCTTGGCTTTCTGAATGGTTGGTACCTGTGATGAATACAGCGAATAAATTATACCGATTAGATTGAATTGCATTGTATTTTAAAATTGATTTCAGGAAAGCTTTGTTTTGAATTGGCAAAGTAATTCCTCACAAGTAGCGGTACCGCATGCCCAGGAAGCGGTAGCGGTAGCGGCAAAATAATTCCTAAGAAGTAGCGGTAGCGTTAGCGATAGCGGTAGCGCATGCCCAAGTAGCGGTAGCGGTAGCGGCAAAATAATTCCTCGGAAGTAGCGGTAGCGCATGCCCAAGTAGTGGTAGCGATAGCGCTAGCGGCCACATTCGTCTTACAAGTAGCGGTAACGGTAGCGGTAACGGAGACTAGTGTAGCGGTAGCGGTAGCGCAAGGTCGAAGTTCCATCTGTGGATACAATTTGAGTTCAAGGATTCATAATGAGTTCCCAGGAAGAATTTGCAGCATCTGGACTAACTTTTATGTATTTTGCAAATAAGCTGGACAAGTATTCCCGACTTATCTAAAAATAATAACGGTTTAACATTCATTTGAAATTTTCTTACAGTATAATAATATTCAAAGACCTTACTTGGAGTCCGATATGTGGCCTGTAGATGATATAAAGGTTTTTTGTCATAGGTCTACCTGGAATGTTATCTTGTACAACCAAAAGGCATTGGCGCCTTCCGTCTATGTCCTACAGAAATTTATTTTCATATCAAATTTTAGTTCGAAAGCATAATTTGCCTTGTTTTCGATCTTTTACCTCAGTACTCAAATAAAATTCTTCTTGCTGTCCGTTGAGTTCTTGGTAACGTGCCATGGCATTCTCCCAGCTCATACCTCGGTTGACAATTATTTGATGAAGCTCAATCACACCTGTCCCAGTAGCATGTTTACGGGTGTAAGAATGTGCTTCAATATGGTTAGCATCTGTCATCTCACCCCCAGCCAAATCTAGAAAAAAAAAGAAATTTAATCCAACCGCCTACCATATTTGATAAAAAGCATGGTGGCGGTTAAATTAATTTTCGATGTATTTAATGAAATTTTAACCTTCCCTTACCCACAATTCCAAGGTCATAACGACCAAGTCGCTTAGCTCGTTTCACAATTTCAGCCAATGTTCAGTGCGCGTTGCCAACGAAACAATACCTAGTGAAATTTATTTATTCTTTTATAAATATTATTTGTAATTCATAAGCGCCCATTTTCCTTTAAATTAAATCAGCGTTCAATTAGAATTCGAGGAGGAAGGTCGCTCGCATTTTTGCTCTCTAAATTTCTAATTACATTCAATACAAATTTAATTTTTTTTAATTTTTTAATTATTTATTCATAAAGAAACTAAAACTGAATAGGGAGTATAGGTAAAATAATAATTAAAAAAAAAAATATTTCATCTAACTGTTTTCCTTTAGGCAACGTTCCCAATATAGCAGCTGCGTTCCCTTGTTGTAAGCCCNTTTTTAATTATTTATTCATAAAGAAACTAAAACTGAATAGGGAGTATAGGTAAAATAATAATTAAAAAAAAAATATTTCATCTAACTGTTTTCCTTTAGGCAACGTTCCCAATATAGCAGCTGCGTTCCCTTGTTGTAAGGCCAAACTAATGCGCTGAATCAAAAAGGAGGTAGAGCGAGGTTCACCAGTAGCTATTTGAATTAAATTTCCGATTTTCTTTATCAGGTTCAATCCTTTGGGTCCCCAAACTCCACTAGTCTCGACTGCTATTGGCACGAAAAGAAATTTGTTCTCAGGGATGAAAATATATTTTTTTATTTTCTTTGTTTCGGCGATGATAGCAGCGGCTCCGGTGTTTTGTTTAGTGGATGAGATGTATGAATGGGCAAAAGTGTCGACACAAGTGAAATCCCAAACCAATGATTTACCTCTGGACCAAGGGACGAGAGTCATTCCGTCAGGATGTTTTCCATCTTGTCTTGAAAGATCTGGGGGTTCTCTGATGCTTGGGATGCCGGCTGTTCGGAGGGACCTAAGAATGATTTCGTTAATCCCATCATGCCTAGAGAATCTTCCGGTTGCTTTCTTGCAAGAAAGTCCATGTCGTCCTGATTCTTCCACTTCTAAACCACAAGAACAAAAATGAGAGAAACAAATTAGAGAACCAAGACGGATTGCACAAGAGACTGAAAATTTCATCTGAAAGAAGTGTTCCAAGTTGGGGGGAAGGTAAAACTTCTAACCAGGCTCCAGCTTCTTGATTGGTTGAGGATAAGATTCTAGCTTGGTCTTCATCTGAGGAGCTTGATNGGCTCCAGCTTCTTGATTGGTTGAGGATAAGATTCTAGCTTGGTCTTCATCTGAGGAGCTTGATGAAAGGATGAAGAGAAAGCTCTTTCTGTTCTGAGGTTCTTCCCAAGACTTCTGAAATTTTCGGAGTGATTCTTCAGGAATGTTTTCGGAGTTTCTTAGAATCCAGAGATCTTCAGCTGACTTCACGGAAGGGTCGACTTGAACATTGTAAGGGAGCAAGGCTGATACGAGGAGTTCTACGCTGTTGAATGACGCTAGGAAACACGGAATCACCAAATCAACAGTGTTTAATTCCAAGTCCACCTTGTCTTACGGGGAGTGATGACTGTAGCCATGCTTGGTCTGAAAGGTTAGAATTAGTGATGTTTTCGAGAATTGATTTCAGTGTGTTGCCNCTTGGTCTGAAAGGTTAGAATTAGTGATGTTTTCGAGAATTGATTTCAGTGTGTTGTCGTAAGATCTTAAACTATCTTCTTCTTTCCATGTTGGAGAGCTTCGGAGGAAAAATATTAATCGTGGGATTGAAAAAGACTTTTGTAGTAGAAAGAATGCAGAATGTTTGAAAATGTTCAGCAGGCGTTCACCAACAGTTTTGAGCGTTTCAATTTTTTGTTGAAGACAATTCTGAATAGCTTCACTTGAAATTGGTGTTCCGAGAAGAGAAGCATTGGGAGATTGCATTATTTGGATTCCTGGAACTACTAATTCAAGATTAGAATAGATGTCATTAAGTTCTTCGGTTTCGCAGTTTCCAAGTATCGCTGCTTCATATTTAGAGAAATTTGGAAAAAGTCCTATATCTTTTGCTGTGTTGAAAATTCTTTTCACCTCTTCGAGGACTTTGATTGGGCTATCTGCGATAGTACAGTCATCCAGGTACCAGATATTCAATTCGGTGGAGATTTGTTCGACTATAGGTTGGATAACAAGACAAAAAAGAGCTGGGCCTAGGGGATCTCCTTGTTGGACTCCACGATCTGAGAGAATTGATGTTTCCCCATGAAAAATTTGGCTTGGAAGACGATAGCACTGGTATACGAAGTTGTAGATTTCAGGAAGCCTATTCTTTACTATTCCAATAGTGTATCTCTTCTGATTTCGTTAAAAGCATTCTTGAAGTCAATTTTTATGAAGGTTTTGATAGAGTTGTGTGGATTAGTGAAGTAAGTCTTAGCGGCGTGGGCTCCAGCTTCAGCTCCTCCTCTTACTCCAACTCCTAGTTGGTTGGGAAGAAATTCTAGGGACAACGGAGCAGAGATTCGTTTGGTAATAATTTTTGCTGCTAATCTCCTCAAAGTGTTCCCGATAACAATTGGGCGTATGCCTCCAGTCTTCTTCAAGAGTGCAGTTAAAGAACCTCCATATAGTATGGGACAAATATTTTCAGGTACTTTTCCGGAAAGCATCAAGATTAGAAGTTGTTTGATTGATTCAAGAAGATCTGAAGTGTCGGCTGTTGTTTGGCTAAATAAATCCTTTAGTATTTGTGGGCGGAGACCGTCAAGACCTGCAGCTGATCCGGGTTGGAAGGAAGAGATAGCTCTCAAAATTTCAATCTTCGATTATCCAAGTCGTATTTTGAAAATCATGATCATCTGGGAAACGTGTGGGAAAAGGATGAGGTGGATGTTTGTTTATTAGAGCTGAAATGGTTTCTGGAGTGTCTGGTGCTATAATGTCATCGGATGAGATGAGACGAATAGCTCCTGAAATGTCTCCGTCACCAAGTTTGGCTTCAACTTTTCTCCACTTTTTTGATGGTGAGAATTCGATGTCCATCATTTTTTGAGGTAATGCTTCAACCTTGAGCGAGTTCCAATTATCTATGTTAGATTTGACCCATGAAGTGAGATTAATGACTTTAGCATCGCTGTGGGGAACTTGTAGAGTTGCGTATGGAAAATAAAGTAGCTCTGTCCAAGATTCTTCTGAATTATTATTGTTGACTTCGGTAATACATTTAGTGAAAGCAGTTCGAAGGGCGAAGCGAGCTCCTCGTGGAACCCTGCGAAGAGTTGGGATTCCTCTCTTCAAAGATGCCAATTTTGAACCAAGATTATTAGTGCTTCGTTTATCTACTTTCCATTTAACCCCTTTGAGATGAGGTCCATTTAGGCCGCTTGGGCCTCGCTTCGAATGTGCTAGGGGGAAGCAGATCTTGATCCAATTATTAAAGGTCGCTTGGGTTATTGCTCTTAGATTTGAGGATATTCTATGGGATTCGAATCTTTCCCATAACTTTTTCTTCGAAATTGAATTATCGATGTTAGTTTCGAGAGTTGAATTTAGCCAGATCAAACCTTGTTCCCGAAGAAAGATTTGAGGATTAGGAAGGATTTGTGATGGGACTGAGAGAGATGTGAGTGAGTCTAAGGAATGGATAGTTTCGTTGTGTTCGGTTTGGTTGTGTTGAACTTGGATAGAGGGTTGTGAATTGATTGCATTTTCAATGTTTTCTGACCCAATATAATGTTTTTCACCCATTCTAGCTGCCTTTTTTTGATTTCGTGATAGAGTTCTATTTGATGTTCTTGCGGGGATGGTTAGTGTTCTGGTGCTGGACGATCCAAGAGAAGATTGTTTCATTTTGATTTTTAGAGTCGAAGGAAATTATGGTTTCAGGTGTCCTAGATATAAAAGGGAGATATGATAGTATCTTTGATTTTTCTTTCTGCAAAATTTGGATTTCGTAGTAGCTCGGATCTTATCATATACTGAAAATAAAAATTGGACTTAGCTTGTCATTAATGAGTGGATGTCCTTTAAATCACCGGATGAGTGAATGTTGTAACAGCTATGAATTGGTCCCGTACAAAACTCAGTTTAGAGATGAATTGTTAGAAGTAGATTGATTGTCCTAGATATATTGAAAACTGGTGATAGTATCTCAAAAGTGACAAGACTGGAAAAGATGTGGAAGACCCAGCATATACTAAAGTAATAATAAAAAACTTAGCTTTGAAAGTTTGAGTGTTGCCAGATGGACGAATGAGGTGTTAGAGTTGTTTTCGTAATAACAAACTTTGAATTCCAATTCAAACTTTCCTTTGGTGGAAGATGAAGTACCTGGACTAGGAGTCAACTGCCTGAAGAGATGACAGTCCAAAAGAGGGAGATTCGATGAGATTCCGATGAAAAGTTATCTCGTCCAGGGCACTCCAGATCCAAAAATGACAATGAAAGGTCCCAAGTAGCTCAAAAAAAAATCAAAATATCGGGAGCAAAAATTTTTTGATTTTCTCTTGACAACCGTGTTTCCTTTTTTTTTATTATATTTAACTCTAAATTGTAAATTTAATTGTAATTATTTATATGGACAGTTTTAATTGTGTTTTTTAAGTTTATTATCACTTTAGTGCATCTATTGACTGGATAATACTTGAACCAATTGCTGTTAACTTTTGTTCGTGTCAAACCTTTGTTCCTGATCTGTTCTTGTTCCTGACCTGTTTCTTATCATCATTAAGCATTGTTCCTGATCTGTTCCTGTTCCTGACCTATTCCTGACCTGTTCCTGACCTGAATCCTTTCCTTAGTAAGAAAATTGTTCCAGTGGTATCCGTTACTGAATCTACCTCAAATCTTATTCTGTTCCTGTGTATAAATAACATCCTTTTACAAGTTACTTTGTGTTCACTTTGGATACGAGCAAAACAGCCAATGTGTCGGTAAAATAATGGAATAGAACATTCTGAGTCCTGATCGGCAAACCCAGGATTCTAGGTTACGAACTTAAATAAATCTTCCTCTATCAATACTTCCATCCTTTATACTGACCTACTCAGGAATTTCGTCATATTCATTGCATCCGTGTCCAGAACCGCGATGAAAGGAAAATGTGTTGACTGATTGACTAGTCCAACACCAGCAAGTGCTTTTTTGACTTCGGAAAATAACACTCTGACTAGGGCAATCCGGTGGAGGTTTGACCAACGGTGGCTCCAGTTCCATGATGGCTTTCATAGCTGTACTCAAGGCTAAACGCCCAAATTTATTGTCAATATTGTAGCGCGACAAGTCTGTTGTCTCTGTTGCACGACGATCGCCATGTATCAGAGCACCCTACCATAAAAAATTAGTGGTGAGAATTTGAATTCTTATTATATTAAACTTACAAGGCTCTCGCAAGCGTTTGGCAACGATGGATGCAAACCGATGTTCTTCGGCCATATTGGAGATTAGGAATATATACTCCGGAGAGTGTGTTTGGTTGCTACGATGTGTACGACCTTCTGGTGTGGGTAATGCAACGTTTGATTCTTAATGAAAATTTAAATTTGTTATAACTCATCCCAAACCAAACTACTGAATTGCACGACCAGCACTCCATGGTAGCTCAAGCGTAATGTGAACTCACTTTCTTTGATTAGTCACACGTTTATCACTCTGAAGAGAAATTGCACTTGAACCCGCCTCAGACAAAATGGCTATTAGCTTTTTCCCTTTCATAAACCGCTGTTTCTCTGTAACATGAAAGAAAATAATTTTAACCTGGAACACAGAATTGTTATTATATAATACTTACATTTTAAATCATTTTCATTATTACAATTAGATAAAAAAAAAAGTAGATAATTAGCTTTGGTCCCCATTGAATAAGTTTAGGGTTGAGAATGGGAAGATTACCAATGTCAGTGAACCAATACTTCAGCCCTGTTTCTCTCCAACCGTTTCATGCTTCTTGTTATTATCTTCTAGCGCCACCAACGTCACTAGATAGATATTACCTAGATTACCTATGCTATTACCTGTTCACTAGATAGGTAACACTTCTGAACAGGAAAATGATTCCGAGAAACGAGGATAGAGATCAATAACCATGGTTACAGAAGTCCTGGTAGAATTTCATTTATTTACGCTACATTTCAAAGTACACCAATAATATAAAAAGGCACATCCTTTCGTCCAGCGAAATGACTCCGAATAATCACAGAATAATTTAACATGGCAAAATACTGGTAAAGTAAGTATTCAGTTGGCGTGAATCAGAAATTATTGCACATTGCCCATTAGTCTCATATGCCGGTACATAATAATACTCATTCATGGCTGCCTACTAACGTATGGAGGTGTAGGCTTCAAAAGTACTGATTTCGGAACAGTCGTCGAACCAAAGAAACCCCGGGCATGTCCAGTCGGTTCCGGTAAATTACATACGCACCACTGCATCGGTATTCCAGCGTCTTTACATAAGCGACCTTTTGGAATCCAGTGAAAGAGGCTAGTTCCCAATCCAGCCACAGATTCAGAATTTACTGAATCAGATGCATCCTTCTGTTCGTCCAAGGGTAGTTGAGCCAAATGACGGAGTGTTTTGTACACATCGTAGTGAGTTATAATTTCTTTTGAATTGTGACGAACTGTGAATTCTACATTCGGGATCAGCTCCTTGAGTCTCTGGGGAATTCTGACTAGAAAGAGTGGAAGTCTCCGCTCCAGTAACCCCTCATGTGAATTGGCGTATTCTCCACCATAGAACCCATGGTCACCCATTACGACTAACACCGTGTTCTCCAATATATTCGTTGCGTTGTGTATCTTCTTAAAGAACTCTAGCGTCTCCTGTTCGATATTGTAAAGTGTGCCAAAACTATCATGAAACGGCCAACATATCCAAGGCATAGTGAAAGACGGGGCTACGCCATTCAGACTTCGAAGTATCTCAAACTCGTAGTCGTAAAGATACTTCCAAAAAGAGGACTTTCCAAGACACTTATCCTGCATAAATATGTACGAAGCAATTTATAGAATTATACATTAATGCTTTAGATTTATTACTAAATACCATATTTCCATCCAAACTTTCCCAGGCGGAGAATAAGGATCGTGGATAAAAATCCGTTGGTTGTTTGCCAAAACCTAGCTGTCCGCCATAATTGAATGTCCCAAGATGTGGTAAGTCTTCCATATAAGCCGTTGCGAAGTAAGATCGATTGAAATAGTCCCAAATGAACTCTGTCTCATCCCATCTTTCTGTCCATTTCTTAGTTTTGAAAAATTCGTGAGTTGAGATACCTGTGAGTAGAGGCATGGCATTTAGAAAGGTAGGTTCTCCTAGAGCATGGAATCGACTGAACTGCACAAAGTTGAGCTCCTCTATTAGATACTTCATGGTTCCAGAAAGATGTCTGAAGGCATCTGTAGCAGACGTAGAGTCCAGCACCAGGATCATAACACTCACTGGTAATTTGTTTTTGGGTGTTTTCTTCCAGTAGTTGATTTTAGAAGCAAGTGTTCCTCGTGATAATATAACTTGGCTCTGATAATCAAAATGTGATTCTCCAGTAGCTGATAGACATGATACAATTACATGTTCTGAGTCGATATGATTTACTCTGTTGTCGTGATTAAATGTTCCACAGTCTCTCACTGAAAATGTGTCGTTGAGTAAGATCGGTGCCCGTTGAATTTCGAATACAGAGCAACTGTTTCTATAGTAGAGATCAGGATTCATCAGTACTAAAGTCTAGGATTGTCAAATGAAACCAATTAAGGGTGGTGTAACCAAACTCACTCGACTTTCGACTTTCGAACACGTTCGACTGAATCTGGTTCATATTAGAGGTGGTGCGCAGGGCATTCTTCCCCTTCGATCGAAGATCGAAGGAAACGAAAAAAACAAAATCGAAGATCGAAGGTTCGAAGAATTTGCATGTGGGGTGTCTATCGAATAGTAATAGCAAGCGGAAGCCATTTTAACGTTGCAAATTGAGAAATGAGAATTTTATTTCTATAACAAATAAAATTAAACACAAAGTAGTTTTTAGTATTTGTAATTGTAACCTGTTCGTTTTCGAAAAAATCATAATTTTTTTCAAAAAAAAATCGGATTTACTAATATATATCCGATTTTTTTGATTTTCTTTTTTTTTTGTTTAGAATTAATTAATCCTTCTACTGTCCTACTGTCCTAGTAATGCTCCAAGACAAATTAATTGGTCTATGTAAACTTTTAGACACATAATNGTAATTGTAACCTGTTCGTTTTCGAAAAAATCATAATTTTTTTCAAAAAAAAATCGGATTTACTAATATATATATCCGATTTTTTTGATTTTCTTTTTTTTTTGTTTAGAATTAATTAATTCTTCTACTGTCCTACTGTCCTAGTAATGCTCCAAGACAAATTAATTGGTCTATGTAAACTTTTAGACACATAATNCTTCTACTGTCCTACTGTCCTAGTAATGCTCCAAGACAAATTAATTGGTCTATGTAAACTTTTAGACACATAATATTGGTTTTACAAGCTAATACAACAAAAAAAAAGTTATAAAAACTCATCTTCAGTAGGGGTCTACCAATAGCGTGCGTGGATTTGCGTGAGATTGTGTAAGGTTCCTCTTTTACACAATCTCACTCAAGTGGGATGGGCTTAGTGACTCTAACCAATGAGAGAGGATACAATTTACAATTTCGTAAAATCTCTCTCGGTTTTTACACAAACACACAATTTCACGTAAAAGAGGAACCTTACACAATCTCACGTAAATCCACGCACACTATTGGTAGACCCCTAGTGTATGAAAATAATTGGGTGATCCTTTTATTTATCTTTCGTCTAGTTTAATGACTNAACCTTACACAATCTCACGTAAATCCACGCACACTATTGGTAGACCCCTAGTGTATGAAAATAATTGGGTGATCCTTTTATTTATCTTTCGTCTAGTTTAATGACTTTAAACATTCCTGCTTTCAAAAATTGGAATTTTGGCCAAATATTTCAATCACCCCACCCACTCGTGCACGAGTGGGAAAGATTCGTGTGTTTTGTTAATGTCTCGTCATAGATAGTAATAATTAGAAAAAGCTCTTGATAACGTATGTAGTTTTCTGAGTACCAATATGAGAGAATATATGAAAGGACCAATCACGAAGAAAGGTTGTATGGGAGTTGGTGACGTTGGGTTTCATATTTATGAGTCGACTCTCTCCCCCCTTCCATAAAATTTTCCCCTCAATCAATCCATAGAATAACCCGAGTACTGGAAAAACTATAGGCCCCCGAATAAATAATAAGTACACATGGAGAAAGTGTTCACTGCAAAAGGCATGTATTAAAAATTAGGGGGTTAAAACCCCCGATCTCACTCAATGCTACCTCACATCTAACTCACTTTCTAACCACAATTTGATAAACACTTGTTTCCTAAATTATCGATAGTTATAAGTTTGACTACAAAGCAAGGTTTCTGTGTATATGCTTAGTTTAGTCAACCTCAAAACTGGAACGCTTCTACGACTCACCGATTCGTTCAGAAACTTTGTAAACTTAGAGCCATTTCCACAATGGTTGATGGTAGGTACGTCCTCACGATCAGCTGAATTATTATAGGTCTCTGAAAACAACGGGATAATCGGGATTTTGCATCTTGGTTTCGCTGAAATATGAAGCAAATTCTCCCATTCATGCTCATTTGTTAAAGGTGTCCTAGAGTTTGAAATGATGTAAAAGAGTGTGATTGAGACAAAAAGAAGAGCAGCGAAGGATTTGCAGAAAAATGGAACTGATCGTCGTCGAGCTAATTTGTTTCCAACAGTTTGTCGCGGTACCAGCTGAAAGCTATCCCTTGATTCATTATCCCAGCCATTATCATGATTCATGTTGCTTCCTTATAGCACAGGTTGAACGGAACCTAAACATTAAGTGAAAGCGTAGGAGTAAAGCACCGTTCGCTGATTACATCAGCCCAATGTAACAACTCATTACACCAGTGTCAAGGTTGTTTGTTAGGTTGTTACGTAAAGTTGTTTGTTTTTATGCAATGGACTGGGTTGGATTCGGCGATACGGTGTTCCCCATCTCAAAATTTTTCTAAGTTTTTCTCCATAAGGTTATGTACAAAAAAATTTTTCAAAGTACAGAAATTTTTTTCNTGGATTCGGCGATACGGTGTTCCCCATCTCAAAATTTTTCTAAGTTTTTCTCCATAAGGTTATGTACAAAAAAAATTTTCAAAGTACAGAAATTTTTTTCATGTAACTATATGACCGATAATATGACCCATACAAAACTTGTTAAAAATGTTCAACTGACTTTTCCCTGTGATGACCCCTTGAGATCAGAGCGCATGGTCAAACCCCATGTTTCCCGTAAGCGACAAAATTACCCATACAAAAGTTGTCAAACATGTGAAGATTGCAAACTAGGGTTTCGTTGGAGATGCTACAGAAGAACCTGCCGAAATATCATAAGAAATCCTTTAGAAAATACATTTTTTGAAAATGTAAATCTTACATTCATTAAAGTTTTCAAACTATTTGTCTGTTGATTTTTAGAATGCCTGTTTCACAAGCAGCACTTCATTGGCAAGTTCACGTTGAAGCAGCAGTCGACTTTTACTCTTTCTGTCCAGAAGTGTGCCGTGTTGTTCACGCTTATGACGAGATACCTATCGGAGGGGAAGGCGATGCAGTTGAGGTCGATGAATGCCATTTATTTACACCTTAAGCATCGTGTTGGTAGACCTTTAAAGCTTTAGATGTAAAAAATCCTAGGTATAAAAAAATATTTCTTTTTATCCTATTATTTATTTCCTAATATAATTTTTATGACAACCCGGCAAGTACTTCTATAGATCTCCAAAGAAACACAAGTTCGCCATCCTCCCTGGGTTCTTCCTCATTGAAAATAAGCAGATTTGGCAATGACTTTCTTAGGGGATAAGATTCAAATCTTAAGCAGCTTCTACAGTTACTTCCTGTGTTCATAAATGAGTGAAATTTTAATAAGTTAAATGTGTGAATGAAGTAAGATTAACCAACCATAATCGTACAAGTAGTTTGACATTCTGAGCAAGTTTTCTATGCATCATTTAGTCGCTTACGGGAGATATGGTGTTTGACCTTGCCCTCTGACATCAAAGGGTCATCATAGAAAAAAGTCACAGGGAAAAGTTACTCTCAGTTGAACATGTTTAACAACTTTTGTATGGGTCCTATTATCGGTCGTATAGTACATGAAAAAATTTTCTGTACTTTGAAAATTTTTTTGTACATAACCTTATCGAGAAAAACTTGGAAAAATTTCGAGATTCAACGTTAAAAAACTTAGAAATTTATATTTATAATTTAAAAATTATACCGTATCGCCGAATCCAACCAATGGACTGACACATTGGGTTAATGCAATCAGCGGACGGCGCTTTATTTCGACCGAGAGCAAAGCAATACACAACACAGATGGCTCGATAGCGATTAGGCAACTTACATATTTTGACTAACTGGATTTAACTGACCTGTCACGGAGCAGCTTTTGTAACAGGTCTAACAGTCACGAATTTGACAAACAATAAATCGAACACAAAGTATATTTGAAATGACATACGACGCGAGACCTGTGTTAGATTCACAGTTGCAGAATCGTAACCATTTCGCAACTAGGTTGCGGCAGGTTGCGAGTTGCGGAGCAGAATAACGAAAATTGCGAATGCGGAGTTGCGGCCAAATTGAGAAATATAAAAGTTGCGGTTGCGGCGTTGCGGCCAATTATGGAACTTGCAAAAGTTGCGGGACGTAAAATGCAAAAGTTGCGGTTGCGGCGTTGCGGGACTTAAAATACAAAAATTGCGGTTGCGGAGTTTCGGGTGTCAAAAGAAATGACAGCTGAAAATGCGGAATTGCGATCTCTGTAAAGTGGTTGCAGGAAATAGTTTGATATTGTGCGCAACTATTACGCCCTGACTTGGGAAGGGCTAGGTTCTGCTGGTCAACTATGTAAAGTTGTAAAGCGGCTTTATATAACCACAGATATCCAACTTCAGTAAACTCGAAACTGAAACCGAAATTTAGTTCTTGATGTTACATTCGAACACCTGTGTTACAGAGGTCCCAGTAAAAGAGCGTCGCGCCATTCAAATTCAAATTATTTATCAAGGGGAAAAGTCCCAGGTGCGGTGTGACGTTGAGTCTCAAATCTCAAACGCTCCTGTTGAGTATGACCCGAAAACCCGCAATGACAAGATAAGAATTCCTTATTTTGGCGTAAAGCATAACTTCGAAATTGGGTTTATTTAATATGTAAACAATCCTTTTGATTCTCATTTTTCATTTCGTTAAAACTTGAGATTAATTTCAATTTTTGAGAGGATGTTTTTAAACTCATTATATAAAATTATGTCGGATGCTTTTCGAAAATTTTGCAAAATATTTTTTATTGTCTACTGTCAATTCGTTTTTAACCTTTTCCATCAGGTAGTATTAACTCCAAATTACTCTCCACGGTAATTTGAATGAGTCTGACGACAGAATTTTTGAAAACCCTGTAGTTTTCAGAAATGTATTTCCATATGTGGTATTCCAGAAATTCTATCGTGAGGATCATCCGAGTTACCGTGAAGAGGAGTTTGGAAAATTGTAAAAAAAACTTGAATTTTTTTTTCAGTCATGACTGAAAAACAAATTAACAAAAATTTGACGATGAAACTCAAAGAATTTCGTCAAAACTTTACGCAGCAAGTTGACCTTTGCGAACTTCAAATTAATTATGATTAGTGGGTCTGTTCACCTCGTTGTGTGAAGATTACATATTCAAGAAAACCTATCAATCACGGTGAAAAACTGAAATTAAGTTTGTGTAACGCTCACTTACAATTAATTGCTTTAACTAAACCAACCAAAATTTGAATTAATGGATTGTTGTATTTAATTCTTGCATATTGAAATTGAATAAATAAAATTGAAATGCTATTTTTATGCTCTAAATTCGCTTTAAAAGTTATAGTAACGTTTCTTTTATAATTTCATCGAAAGTTGCGGAAAAGTTGCGGGAATTCTGGTTACGTGTTGGTTGCGGTTGCGGGAAATTTTGAATCCAAAATTGCGAATGCGGCGTTGCGGCAAAAATTTTAAAATTTAAAGTTGCGGTTGCGGCGTTTTAGTGGGAGTACTAAACTACAAGAGTGCGGGTTACGGAGTTGCGGGCATCAAAGCTCAAAAGTTGCGGTTGAGGAGTTGCGGCTCGAAATATTGTACTCAAAGTTGCAGTTGTGGCCCGCAACCGCACTTCTGCAGCTGTGGTTAGAATGAAGGTTAACAGATGTTTAACTTATAATCAAAACTCAGTAATGAATNCTCGCTCCGCTCTCGCTCCCTGAAAATTGTTCCGCCTCGCTCCGCTCTCGTACCCTGAAAATTGTACCGCCTCGCTCCGCTCTCGCTCCGCTCTCGCTCCGCTCTCGCTCCATAAAATTGTACCACCTCGCTCCGTAAAAATTGTACCATCTCGCTCCCTCAAAATTGTACCGCCTCGCTCTCTAAAAATTTTACCGCCTCGCTCCCTGAACATTGTACCGCCTCGTTCCCTATAAATTTTACCGCCACGCTTTCCCTCTCTATAAATTATACCACCTCGCTCCCGCTCCCTATAAATTATACCACCTCGCTCCCGTTCCCTATAAATTATACCACCTCGCGCCGTTCTCGCTCTCGCTCCCTATAAATTCTACCACCTCGCTCCGCTCTCGATCCCTCAAAATTGTACCGCCTCGCTTTATTAATTTGTAAATTTTTTAATCGCTGTTCACCCATGAATGTGTTCATAGCGTCCTGTGCTCGGACTTCAGCTTCTCCATACTTCTGCTTGGCCAAAAATTGCCGTCTACGGAAATCCAACTGCTAGATGAATTTTAAAATTGAGGCATCCACTTCCACTTTTGATATTGTTAAAATTGAACATTTAATGGAAAATATTCTCGAAATGCCTTCTGCAAAGCCTAGCAAAAGTTCAAATTGATCCAAGAAGTTTTGACGAAATGAAAGTTATTAATTGAAACCCAATTAATAGTTCCATTCTCCAATTTGCGAGTGGTGCGGCAGCGCGGCAAAATAAAAACTCAAAATTCAGTTTTGATATGTATATGTCGAGGATGCGTAGAAGGCTCGTGGACTTAATAAAACCTGATCGGTAGGTCATATCGACGTGTGTGAACTTAGAAGTACTTCTATCAAGGACAAACTTTCACTTGCAACAGATATGGGCACTAAATCGATTTTAGAATCGATTTTTACTAATTCTTACAAAAATTCATAAAAATTACAAGTTTTAACAAGTTTTTAAGCATAATATGATAGAATAACAAGAGATTAATTATTTGAACTATGATACTTGAAGATATTAATAACGGGAGTATTAAAAATATATATTAAAAAAAAATCAGTCAATCCGTTCAGCTCAAGTAGTCACTACTCTTTCGTTTTTCAGGTGAGAAAAAATATTATAATTGGAAATGATAGTGAGTCGAGAGGAAGATGATGACATATGCCTTGTACCCAGACTCGTAGGGGAACACTGAAACAAATAAATTAAAAAAAATTTTTTCACTCAAACATGAGGTCAGAATTCCTGCTCAAGTAGTCACAACTTTTTTGTTTCTCAGGTGAGAAAAAAATATTATAATTGGAAATGATAGAGTGAGTCGAGAGGAAGATAATGAGATATGTCTTGTACCCAGACTCGTAGGGGAACATTGAAACAAATAAATTAAAAAAAAAATTTCAGTCAAACAATAAATTAAAAAAAAATTTTTTTAATCAATTTGTTTCAATGTTCCCCTACGAGTCTGGGTACAAGGCATATGTCATTATCTTCCTCTCGACTCACTCTATCATTTCCAATTGTAATATTTTTTCTCACCTGAGAAACAAAAAAGTTGTGACTACTTGAGCAGGAATTCTGACCTCATGTTTGAGTGAAAATTTTTTTTTTAATTTTTTTGTTTCAATGTTCCCCTACAAGTCTGGGTACAAGGCATATGTCATCATCTTCCTCTCGACTCACTCTATCATTTCCAATTATAATATTTTTTCTCATCTGAGAAACAAAAAAGTTGTGACTACTTGAGCTGAACGGATTGACTGATTTTTTTTTTAAATATAAATTTTTAAATTTCCGCTATTAATATCGTCAAGGATAATAGGTCAAATAATTAATCTCTTGTTATTCTATCTTATTATGCTTAAAAACTTGTTAAAACTTGTAATTTTAATGAGTTTTTGTAAGAATTAGTAAAAATCGATTCTAAAATCGATTTAGTGCCCATATCTGTTGCAAGTGAAAGTTTGTCCTTGACACACGTACTTCTAAGTTCACACACGTGTGATATCGTGGCTTACACGCCGAAATAGTGGTGTTTGGCCTTGACCTGTTTTCTGAATGGGTCGCCACAAAAGAACTGTCTCGGGGAAATGTTACTCAGTTGAATCTCCTGGACAACTTTTGAATATGTAATTTTGTGGCTTACGGGGTAGTAAATAAAGGAATTGACCTTGACTTGTGACATGAGTGGGTCATCGAAGAAAAATTTTGGTTACACTGAATCGTTTGTGTCGAATTACCCATGCCGGTTTTGTAAAATGCCAAGATACAAGTGTCTGACTTCCGGAAGAGCGTTAAAAATTTATCAAAGAAATCCGCGCACAAATAGTAAGGACGTGCTGCTCAATGACACTTCAAAAACAGGAGTCAAGACTTCATCTTTTTTGAATCAAATACCAAACTTTCATGTCACCTGGAACTATTGTGTAGACATAATGCACGATATCTTAGAAGGAGTTGGTCCACTTAATATTAAAGCTCTTATTATGCGAACTCCTGCAGAATGGGTTAACAATTGAGCAAATAAATAATAGGATAGCTGTATTCAATTATGGGCATCTTCAGAAAGATAAACCTTCTCCAATTTCAAAAAAATATATCGAAAATAAAGATTCAACCCTAATTGGGTTATCTGCAGGGCAAACATACTGTCTCATACAAAACTTGTGCTTACATATTTGGTGACTTATTTGAAGAAGAAAATATTTATTGGGAACTCTTCTTAGTGTTTCTTGAAATCTTGGATTTTATTCTGTGTCCAACAATATCCGAAGATTCTCTTCATTATCTTGATTCTTTGATCGAAAATCATCATTATATACACAATATATTAACGGGAAAGGGCCTTAAACCAAAACACCATCACATGTTGCACTATTCTGAAGCAATTAGACAGACTGGCCCACAAAATGCATATTGGACATTTCGATTCGAAGCTCGTCACAAATTCTTCAAACAAGTCGCAAAAATAGGATGTAACTTTAAAAATATTACAAAAACAGTTGCTAATAGATACCAGTTACATTTGGCTTATAGTTTTCAGAAAAAATCAGCGCTCGTTCTACATGATGTAAGAACGCCTCAAGCTGTGGTGATCAGTGTTGCCAATTTTGCTTTTAAAAACAATATTTCACACTTCATTGGAGAAGTTTCCCAAATTTCTACTTACAATTATATTTGGTACAACGGTACAAGATTGAATGTGAATGATTTTGTGCTCATGAATTTATTGGGTGAAAGTGAATTACCATCATTCGTAAAAGTTATCGGAATACTGAGTGTTGGTAATACATATAACTTTTTGTTACAAACATTCACAACTCAATATTTTTGGAAGCACTATCACTCTTATGTCTTGGAAGAAAACACTAAAATTTTGTGTAAAAGTATCTACGAGATACCAATGTTAACAAATTCTTAACAATAATGATCTTAAACAGTAGGAGATGGATGGATGTGGAAGGATATCAACATAGAGGATTTAGAAAACACGATTGTTGACAGTGACAACATGAGTGAATCGGACATTGAGCTGGTAGAGTTATGAAATGGATTTAAAAAGGATTATGGGAAACAAATAGTTTACATTTGTTGTAAAATTATTTAATTTTTCTAAATTTGAAAACATATTTTTAAATGTGCTACTTATCATAACCTTGTAAATATATTTGATCAATTGAATAAGTTCAAAGCGTCTAATTAGAAAAAGAATTGGGTTTTGAGAAATAGGGGATAATTATCAAAAAAAACGTAGAAGTATGAAAAAATTCAATTTTTTTGATTCAAATTGCCAACCCCGGTTTCAATGTTGAAATCAATAATGTTTCTTTAATATTTCCTATTTTCAGGATATCAAGAAACTCTTGAGAAAGTACGATATTCAAACAAGATCATCATATGGAGCCGATATCATCAACTTTTGTGAAAACAAGAAACCATTAACTGTGACGTTACAAAGAAAGCTTGTCTATGTTGCTTGTCATGGTCTCATGGACAAGACAAACTCAACAAGACCAAGCACATCACAAAGAAAGCAAGTGGCATGTGCAATAGTAGATCAGTTATGCTTTCATTGGAGTGAAACTTCTAAAACTGAAATGAAGGTAGTTTTATATTTACACATTCATTACGTCACAAATATACGGAGATAACTATTATACCCCATCATCTCGACCCAACACAATTGTCATAATTTTGGTGATTGTGATGAATTTAAGGGTTAGAAACTTCATTTAAAAATGATATTTCTAAACCTGAAACACATCACAATCACAAAAACTATTACAAGGGTGTTGGGTGAAGATGATAGGATATAATAGTTCTCTCTGCATAATGTCATTCAACACAAAACTTTGCAGATGAGCTANTTGGGTGAAGATGATAGGATATAATAGTTCTCTCTGCATAATGTCATTCAACACAAAACTTTGCAGATGAGCTATCGTATGTAAATAAAGTCTCTTTCACTTTTTGAATTCACTGTTTGCCTCCACACGGAGGTTTAGCTCTGCGNTACTTCACCCCTTCAGCAACGTATAATGGTCCAAATAATAAGCGAGTCAGTAAAAGATGTATGGGTTATATACAATCCTTTTTTGTAAATTTCTGGTCAAAGGGGAAGCCTGAAGAAGTTGATGCTACTGAGAAACTTACTATTCAAAGAGGTAAAAATTAGATTATAACTTAGGGATTTCCATAATAGTTATTGTCACTCTCCTTAGGTCCATCTGTAAAAACAAAATGTCATGGGCTCCCCTATTCCCGAAAGTTTCTGACAAAAATTTTGGTGGGGAATTTCCGAGATTTGAGATATCCCTCAGGTTTCGGCTGAAGTTGAACATAGTGTTTCAAAATTTTGAAAAAAATTCCCCATTGTGTGAAAAATTTGCAAAATCGGAACGAGTATATCTTCGCCATGTTAAACTTGGCACGGCTATGTTAACGACATATGTCAATTTCCTGAACAGAATACTCAAGTATTGTTTCCATCAACTCAATATGACCATTCGCCACAACTCCAATAGACGTAGCTCCCATGACATAAACCCATCTCCCTACACATACCCCTTCCGCTTCCTCATCCTCATCACACACCATCCTTCCTACAAGCCCATGCTACCCCAAGCTCTATCTCACAAAAAAACCTCCGTTGAATTCCCCCTACGCAAGGATTCCCCCAGCAACCCCTAGCCCTTATCACCACCTACATCTTCTCAACAACCCTCTCTTCCACATCCCTCCCACGTACATTCTCCCTTCCAAAACAGTCATACTTCAATGCGACAGTGTAGGCTTGACCTGATTATTGTCAGTATCATGGTCAGATCAAGTTGTTTTAGGTCTTCGTCAAGTTGCCAATGACAAGTGTCATTTATTTGGCCAGTCAAACATTTCTATACACATGGTCCTTGGAGGGTTTTAATTTTTTCTTATCACGGATAATTTGTGTTTTGTAACAAAAATTTTTGTTCGTACGTTTATGTATTTAGATAATTTCTCGGAAGAAGAAATAAGCAAAATGCAGGATTGGCTGAAATGCAACAAAGCACCGCCAACAAAAGTCTTTGACATGTTGAATAAGACGTTCTGTACCAGATCATTGTACCTTAAATCTAATCCTCCATTTGATGAGATTATATCAAACTGGCCTCGAATATTTGATATTGATGGAGCTGTAAGTGTATCTTGATTACTTGTAAGATTTGTTTAAACGTCTAGTAATATTCTTATTTGGTAATAGATTCAAAATGATTTTGCGTTAGCCCACGCTATAGGAAGCGACAACTTATGTCTAGAATGGTCTACTATAGCTGTACGTATCATGGAATACGCAAAATCCATGAAGAAGGACCTCAGATCATTAGGTGTAAGCGAAGCGGCAGCAAGTGGTAAACATGAAATGGGTTCGGGTCAAACTCACCCGAAAAAAACTGACCCGAAAAAAAATGGTCCGATAACTACCATAACCTAACAACTTAGCCTACCTTTTTTCGGTTCAGTTTGTTTCGGGTGAGAATTTTTTCGGGATAGTTTTTTATCATGTAAGTTTTTCTCGTGTCAGTTTATTTCGGCTCAGTTTTTTTTCGGGTTAATTTTTCCCGGTAAGATTATTTGTGTGAGTTTTTTAGGTCAGTTCGGCTGACACCTTAGAAATGATAGCTATGGTATCATTAGACGCAGTGTGAATTAAATTATTTTTATGCAATACTAATCATAATTCTCTAACTTTGTGATATTTTGTTAGATAAGCCTGAAATAGCAGCTATGTTCATGTTGGCATATCTTATTCGTCCTAAAAACCGTAAAACTTCAGCCGGTGACTCTATGAATAGTTTCATTAAGGTAATTTAAATTTGCTAAACTTATAATATTCTATAATTTTCTAATACCATGTTATTATTCATTATTCATTTATATAGGTTCTTAGCAACTCAGATACATTGGCTGATCTTACCGCCAAACAAGATCCTACACCACAAGTAGCTGTTATTGGAACGCTATTTGACTTAGAGTTTGCATCACACATTGTAATTTTTAAAGGAAAAATATTAACATGTGAAAATCTAATAGAAGCCGTGGATATTGCCTACAAATTATTTTATGTTTTCCAGTTGGAATTTCCTGTAGCTTCTTATGGTGCGTATCAGTTTTTAGATTATGGTGTTTTCAATATGAAAAGTATTGTCCCAGTATTGTCCATTGTAAAATCATTAAAATCATATGTGTTCTAAACTTGTCAACTTCTGAAATAATTAATATTAATGCATTCTGCTTAGAAATAGGTTTATAGTATTCTAGAGTACATTGTTATTTTAATAGAATGTATTGTCTAACCATGAAATACACTGAAATCACCAAACTTATGATATGGGGAAAGGGCCGAGATGGTAAGGCGTAATATTCGTCCTTGTATTTTATGCTTCAATTATTTTCAATAAATAAAATCATACGTAAACCACTTAAATGTTGCTGCTTATTTTCATTAAGTATATTTGACACAACTGTGGAATATGCAATTTTCAAGTTTCTTGTGAACGACGTACTGAAACTAACAACAAACTGTACTGCTGATAAGTACGCATGCACTGTGTTGTTCACTACCGAATACTCTTTCATTCATAACTATTGCATACTGAAACAACGTACATTGTAACTTAATCGAAGGATGTAAACGTTCAGTCATTTGATTACTCTGCGTACTTAAAATGAGTGAAAGCGTCCAGATAAATTATTGGTACGCACTAGGTACTTAGCTTAAGGTTAGAGTACTCAGGGTGCAATTGAGCCTACGGATGTACTATAACTTTAGTACTAATAACCTTACAACCAGTACGGTTTTTTAAGCATGTATGAATGGAGATTAATGCCAAAGCACCTCAAATAGTCCCAAGCACCAAAGTAATCAACATACCAGATTCCAGACACCCGAAAATTTTTGGAGCGTGTTAGGGTTTTGGGGCGTGTCTCTGTTTTGGTGCTGGAAGGATTGCTGCAACCCACGGGAGGTCTGCGGGAACCCACGGGAGAGCTGCAAGAATCCAGAAGATGGATGCGGGACCCACAGGAGTGTTGCGGGAAGACACCGGAGGGCTGCGAAAATACACGAGAGGGCTGGGGGAACCAAGGAATGGTTGCGGAAACCCAATGGAGGTCTGCGTGAACTCACGGGAGGGCTGGGTGAAACCGATGGAGGGCTGCGAGAACACAATGGAGAGCTGCGAGAATCCACAGGAGGGGTGCAAGAATCCACAAGAGGGGTGCGGGAACTCACGGCAGGGCTGCGAGAATCCACAGGAAAGGGTGCGGGAACCCACGGTAGGACTGCGGGAAGACACGGGAGAGCTGCGAGAACCAAAAATTTACATTTCCAATAAAAAGTTTAAAAGGAAAAACGCCGGCTATAAGACATGTCCTATCGCTTATTATGTGCGGAGTTATGGCGAGTTTCCAGGTTTTAGTAGGTGTTTGATTTTGCTAAATAATTTGGTTTTCGTCATGTTTCGGATTTTGGCGCAAATCTAAGTTTGGACGCGTTTTGGCGCATGTTTCAATTTTTGTGAGTTTTTGCGAGTGTCTGGATTTCCATGTATAGTACGATTTCATAGAAATGATAATTTCCATGGTAGTACGATTATTATTAGATACCTATAACAAAAGTGAATATTATAAATTGAAAAAAAATTTATAGAATATGATTGTTCTATTATTTTTGCGACATTGATTTGAGATTTTTTAGCCAAATGGTATTTTCTAAATTATGAATTACCTTGTTAGCAGAATCGGGGACAAGTTTCCACTGCGCTTGTTTGGCCTTATGCAGAGTATTTGAAGTAAAAGCTGCCATAAGAGTAGATTTTCGATTTTCCACCTAAGAAACTAGAACTTCCAATTCACTATCACTAAAGTTTTTAGAACGCTTTCTTTCGATTTCACTGCTTACTTCAATCGTTCTTTAGATTTTACAACAGACTGTTAATAATAATAATTTGTTATCAGAATAAATTACAAAATTGTTTAAACTTAAATGTTTTCCGCACTCCAAACCTGTCTCATTTGTGATGTAAAAACAGTGTTGCCGGCTTCAAACTCATTCTTAAAATTGTTATCTTAGAATTCGTACTTAAGAACCCTAAGAAGAATTTCTAGTATGTGGATAAGATTTCTACTTAGACAAACTTAATTTCTTCTTAAGATATTATACTTAGATGTAAATCTAAGACACTTTTCTTGTATGTCGTCCCTGGATTCTAATATGCTTTCCATCTATTGCACTACAAGCATTAGGAAAATTCCACTTCGAATTGAATCCAATTTCATTTTTTATCCATAACTCTTCAGTTGGTTTCGGCAAGTACGATGTCCCCATATGTTTGATTATTGAACTGATTACTTCTATAATAATGATTCCGATTGACGATGGAGATACACGGTAACTCATAGCAAGCAAAATTTGTGAATTACCAGATGCTAAAAATCTACAGAATGGATAAAATATTCAACTGTTTTGTCACTTTCAAGAATTAATTGAAAATACCTCAATGTTATGGCGAGTTGTTCCATTGGTGATATGGGTCGAATATGTGTCTTCTGGTAAGTTAACTCAGGTCCAATGAGAGCCAGAATTTCGTTGAAACTCTTCTTCGTCATCCTAGAAGTGATAATCAGTGTCTAATTATCACATAATTGTTATTACTGATACCATCCTTCAATTTTTTACTTGAAACATTTATGATGGTATTGTGGATCGCTAGAAAGTTCTTTAACCAAAATACTCTCCCATTGACATTCTCTGTTTAGAAATATATTTTTATGGAACTCTCTCGATGTTTTCGTTTCCATCTTTTGTGAATACGGTGAATTAAAATTAATTTTACAGTATTCAATTCTTCCATTTTAATTTATGCTTTACTTAAACAATCAGTTACAGACTAGATACAAAAAAATTCTGCACATAAATGATTAGAGAATGCATAAATAACTTCAAAAACGGTTGGAGCGCGTTATGACAACGCACGCGCAAACCATAACACGAGCGTTACGCCTGTTGTATACTTTGCATTTTTCGTGCTTTGCCACGAGAATTGTCATAGGGAAGAAGAGAGAATCAATATACTTTCTCAGAGTGTTGTTTGGTTGTTGTTTCGACAACAACCAGATCGTCCATAAATCTTGTCATGAGAGGTTGATAGCGTTCTGGACCTTGAAGAGTTGATCTGTTTTGAAGTTGACGAGTCTGTGGAGTTACAGGAGTCTTGTTTTCTTTAGATAGTTTTATTTCCAATTTTTCTGGTGTGAGAATAGTTGCTACATATTCTCCATTAATCGTTTTGGTCAGAAGCCTAATAGGAGGACCTGAATGCAAGTTGGATACTTCAGCTGCAACGTTGTTTTTAACAGATGATTGCTCTTTGGGAAGATCTTCATCATTTCTGAATATTTCTTCTTTAATTTGAAGCGCTTCAGAGTCATCTGCTTGGAAAGTTTCAACTTTTTCTGGAGCGTCTTCCATCTCTTTCTCGAAACTTACATTTCGTGCTAAGATGACATTCTTGTCTTCAGGATCATAAAGCCTAAATTTTGATGAGTTGCTGTCGTACCCAATAAAAATCATCTTCTTTGCCTTGGAATCCCAGGCTCGTCGATGCTCTTTTGGAATTTGAGCATAAGCAATGCAACCAAAAGTTCTAAGGTGTTTGAGATTTGGTTTCTTCAGAAAAATTTTCTCGAATGCGGTAATTTTCTTGGTTTGTCGATTCAGTAAACGGTTGTGAACGTAGACTGAAGTTGCCACTGCTTCACTCCAAAATGTTTCTGGAAGTTTTGATTTTTTAAGCATGGCTCGTGCTGCATCTTATCGTCCTCATTTCCCTTTCAATCCTGTATTGGATTCAGGGCAATAACGGACGGTTGTTTGGTGAATAATTCCTTTTTTACTAAAAAGATAGATAAACCTTTGTTGATGAATTCGGTCCCATTGTCTGTTTTCAATACCTTGACGGCATTACCTGTCTGTCACTGGATGAAGTTAATATACATTTTGATACTAGGAGCTGTTAGCCTAGCTAGAGCTTGCCCACAAAGATCGGCGTGTACCATTTCTCCGGGTTTTGAGATTCAACAGGAGGAAATGGCTTCCGGGTCTCTTTTCTCTTATGACAGGCTTCACATGAAAAATCTCCTTGTAGATCTTCAATGGAAACTCCAGAAATTGTTCATTTTCTACCTGTGTCCTTGACGTATTGTGGATCGACGATGATGCCATAGATAAATTGGGTTTGAATCCGAATCCAGAAATACATGCTTAAGTGGCGCAAAACTTGTGAGTCTAAAAAATTTGTATAAAAGAGTTTAGCTTTTGTAGGCAATTTTTACTCATCTTTTATTAATTTAAATATTCTTACATGAACTCGTACCAAATAAATGTTTAATTGGTATGAGTTTACGCAGAAATGGTTCCTCTTTAATTTAAGACCATAAAAGGTCATCCGGAAGGTGTTTTGGGACCCTTATGGTCAATTTGATTTGTATAGCCAAAGTGTAAGGCGGGTTTCCTGACCAAATATGGCGGACTAAAAGAGAGCACCGGGAATCGAGTTCGTACTACCACTTACCCAAACTCCTATTGGTCACCTCAGAGTTGGGTAAAAGTGTGTTTATGCAAAAACAGTTTGTTTTGTTAGACAGAACAAATTGGGGTAAGGTGTTTTTCTCTCTGTTCATTACTTGAACGGGATGAAAACATGGTGTCACCTCTTCGGCTTACTCGAGAGGTGTTTGTAGGGTTTTAGGGTTGATAGGGTGTTAGGGACTTTAGGGGCACAAGTAGTTTTATGCACATGCGCAAATAGTTTAACTTACTTTTGGTCATACTCTTTGTATTTGGTCAGTGTGAAATGAACTCGATTTGTCAACGGCTTTATTGAGTGAAGGAAAACACTCCTTAAGTAAACTGTAAGGCTTTGGACATTTGTATGTAAAGTGACGAAGGGAATATCATACCGGCTTAAGACATTTAGCTATTAAGTATTCAAAAAAAGGTGTAAAACTTCACAAAAAGAAAAATAACCTTACAAATAGGGTGGCTCAACTGGGATTTGTCTTACAGTAGCATACAAATCCAGTCGATCTGAGTCTTGTACGATCAATTTTGTTTGCGTAAATTAAAATTAGAATAACTAGCCCAAAATGAATACTCGGTTTAAAAGCCAAAGGCGCCCCGTTGTTGGTAAGAGAATGACAAAGGTAAAAGAAGTGAGAATGGAGAACAACTCATGGATAGATGAAGACTCTTGGACTGAGAGAGGAGAAACCGAAGCAGTTAGGAAATCCCCGGAGAAGCAGGGAACTTTTTCGGGTAGGAATGCAAATCAGAAAAATTCACGAAAAGATAATTTGGAATTACTCACAGAATCTATTAGCACTTTAGTTGATGAGGTTAGGTTGTTGAAGGTTTACTTTGTGTCTAAGGCAGGGAGATTGCAGGTCAGTAGCCACAGATAGATCTAGTCCGAGATTTGATATTCGAGTTAGAGATCATGAGAATAGTTTGTCTAGGGCCCAGGGTGGAAGAAGCCCAATGGTAGTAACTCGGGAAAGACTTCAGGGGGAATTTTTGATACGAAGAGAAGTAGCATGGGAAGTCAACTATGATGTTCTGAAGGGTTCAGATGTGAAAATTCCAAAGTATAGGGGTAGTGTTGAGAAGATTCAACCGTATGATTTTATTCTGAAATTGGAAAAGTTTCAAATGGCAAGGGGATGCATGCTCAAAGTGGTTTTACCAGTAGCTATGATCGAGGAAGCCGCAATTTGGTATCGGTTCATAGAATCAGTGTTAGTCAGTTGGTATGTTTTTAAGATCGAGTTTCGCAGAAAGTTGGAACCAGTCGATTATCAGAGAAAATTAAATAGGGCTCTATTGAATAGAACTCAGGGAAAAGACGAAAATTTGACTGACTACATATTGATTGTGTAATTTTTGCAACAAGGTAAATTACAAGCCACATGAGAATGAAATGGTTGAAAAATTTTTTGATTTAATGAATCCGAGTTCAAGACGTAGGATCGAACAAACAGGGAAATCGTTTCATATTACTAAAAATTTGTACGATGAGGCATGGAATGTTGAGAAAAGTATCGCAAAAGACAAAGCTTATCATGAACCATCCTCCGTTAGTGAGATTGACCCTGGGTTGGGTTATCATAGCAAATATGTACCATCCACTGAAAGAACGGTGAATCGTCAAGAGGATAGGTCTTTCTGTAATGACGGAAGAATGGGATTTGATAACAGACAAAGACCTCACGGGGGCCCCGACTACAGACAACCTTGTCCTCGACTGCTTCCACCAAGGAAAGCTAAAAAGCCAGCCGAACCGGAGGTCAAGGAAATAAATCCCACTCAACATTGCTTTCAATGTAAGCAACCAGGCCATTGGAAAAGGAAATGTCCTTTGAACCAACAAAACCAAAGAACGAATGAGGTTTTTAAACCAGGAAACCCCTCGTCTACCAGAAACCCAGGACTTTCAACTTATAACATGGAGATCATGAAGCCTCTGGAAAATAATATGCTTCCAGTAGTTTCGATAAGATTGCTCAACAACATCTACTTGGCTTTGCTGGATACAGGTTCTTCCATTTCTCTAATGGAAGATCAAACTTAGGAAACTTGCCGCAAATTAAAGATCGGTACCAAGTATTGTCCCAAGTCGATTTGTCAGGCCCACGGTAGTTTTGTCACAGAGGAGGTAGTCGATTTGAACATTGAATGGGACGGTGGGAAAACATTGCATACGTTTGTTATCAGTCCGAAGCAGTCCCGTACTGTTCTTTTGGGAAGAGATTTCTTGAGGGTATTCAATGTAGGGGTTTTTCCCAAAGGATGGTCTATTTCAATTGGTGAGCCTTAATTCGGATTTACCTTTTTCAAATATGGTTAAACTAGTGTGGCTGTCTACTTGCTGGGAGAAATTAGGGGGGATTTAGAATTCGTCTCTTCACCAAAAACTGAACCATATTTACTTAATGAGAACAATCAGAATGAGATCTACAAAGAGAACACCAGTGAGAATCCTAATGTAGGAGGAATTAGTAAGGGTTGTGATTTGACTCATGCTTTGGCGCGGATCCAGGAATCCGGCACGTCGGTGTCTCATAATTCTCACTCTTCGACAAATGAGATGGAAACAGAAGGTGGAAATGAGTTCTTATTTCCTGAACCTGATTGTCTTGGGGGTTTGGAGGCTGTCTGTCTTAGCGTAAATGATATTTACTCTCAGGAAGTAATTGATAGCCTGATGGGTGACGTCGACCTTCCAAAAGTTCACTTTGATGAACTGAGGATTTTCATTCGATTTTCACATAGAGACCGGGTTTTTGTAACTTGTTCCAACACCGAATTGATACTGGTAATTTCAAGCCCATCTTCTGTCATCCACGACCAATGACTCCTAATAAGCGTTCTCGTCTCAACGAAAAACTAGAGGAACTCATTGCGTTAGATTTGGTGTAACCCTCAGTTAAGTCTTCGGCTAGTAATGTTCTATTAAGACCCAAGAAGAACGGGAGTTTTCGATTCTGTGTCGATTACTGACAAGTCAATGAAGTGACAAAAGGTGATCAATACCCGATGCCTAGGATTGACGATTTGCAGTGCTACTTAACCAATGGGCATTATTTATCAAAATTTGATTTCTCCGATGGGTTTCTTTCAAATTGGAGTGGCTCAGGACGACCGACCGAAAATGGCCTTCATCACTCCAAGGAGGTTGTACCAATTCAAGAGAGCTCCACAAGGAAAGAAAAATTCTCCTGCGTCATTCCAAGAGTACTGGACATGGTGACTCAGAAGCTGCGCTTCAATACTCTTTTTGGATTTTACTACGACCTTTTGTTATTTTCAAAAACATTGGAAGAACACACGGAACATCTGTGGAAATTCTTTCAAACGATGAAAGACGCTGGCTTCACAATCAACCAAAATAAAGTGGAATTATGCAAGAAGTCGGTCACATTTTTGGGTGTCATAATCAAAAAGGGTAAAAGCCTCTCCGACCCAGACAAGGTTTCAGCTTTGGAGAACTATCAAGTTCCAAGGACAGTGAAGGAAATCCAAAGATTTCTGAGGTTTGTCGGATACTATAGACAGATCATTCAGGAATTTTCTATCAGAGCCTTTCCACCAACCAAGTTATTAAAACGGATAGGAATTTCGAGTGGAATATAGAATGTCAAAAAGCTTTTGATTATTTGAAGGTTTCCCTTAAAAATCAGGTTCAATTAACGCTACCTGATTTATGTAAACCATTTATCATTCAGTGTGACGCCTGCAGTGTGGGAATTGGAGCTGTGCTTCTGCAGGAAAATAATGGATTTAAGGAACCAGTTTGGTTTGTAAGTCAGAAGCTATCAGGGGCGGAAAAAAAAATTTTATCACGGAAAAGGAATGTTTGGCGATAATTTATTTTATTAAGAAGTTCAAAGGGTATATTGAGTTCATGAATTTTACAGTCGTAACAGACCATCACTCTTTAAAATGAATAAAGCAAATGAAAGAACCAACGGGTAGGCTATCCAGATGGGCGCTGGAACTTCAAAGATACCAATTCAACGTGGTTCATCGGTCAGGGGTTCTGAATAGGACAGCCGATGCTTTATCTAGAGCTTACAAGGTAAATGTTATGGATTTTGTGGATATTCCGTCAAAATTAGACTTCGGCATAGCTCAGAAAAATGATCAGGGACTTGGGTCCATTATCGTATATATAACTGAACGAAAGCTTCTGGGAAAATCTCGGAAAGAGGACAACCACATTGTTAGGAAATCTGAACTTGGATATGTTAATAAAAAAATTGTTTACATAAGTAGTTAGGAAACAAATATTGTCCATGGAAGGAAGACAGTTCAGGTTGGAGAATTTGGATCCCCCAAAGTTTAAAAGTCGACTGCGTGAGGTATTTCCACTCGGACACATTAGCGGGTCATTTGGGAGTTTCTAAGACTTATAGGAAATTAGAGAACAGAGTTTGATGGAAAACCATGCGGACAGATACTTTTTGTTTCATTGGGCATGCGAAAAATGTCAGCTAGCAAAATCATGGAAATTAAAACCGGCAGGACAAGGTAATTCTCCTAAAACCCATGGGCCATGGGAAATGTTGTACTTGGACTTGATGGGCCCATATGTCCGTAGCTCAAAGCAAAACAAGTATTTGTTTGTAGTAGTGGATAATTTTACAAAATGGGTAGAATTATATCCACTCAGGAAGGCTACAGCGAGTACAGTTGTAATACAGTCATGGAAATTATGTTGTCGATGGGGATTTCCAAAAACTTTGGTAGGAGATAATGGTCCACAATTTGGTATTAGTAAATTGTTCAAACATTGGTGCAAAAGTTTTGGAATTAGAGCTTTATTTACTCCACCATATCACCCTCAGGCAAATGTAACAGAAAGATACAATCAGAGTATCAAATTCATTATTGTCACTACTATTAGTAATTTTAAAGAATGGGATAAATATCTGGATGTATTATCCTTGGGTTTAGAACTAGTTTGAGTGAGGCAACGAAATTTTCCCCAGCTTATTTAAATTTTGGAAGGGAATTAAGAACTCCATTTGATAACGCAATGGGAATAGATTTGTCAAGTCATGAGGAAATTGAGACGATGGCAACTAGGATGAGGTATGTTAAGGAGTTTGCCAAGAGCGAACTTTTGAACTCACAAGAAAGTCATCTCATTCAATTCAACAAAGGTCGGCGTCAAGTAAATTACAAAAGTGGAGATTTAGTTCTGCGGAAATCCTATCAACTTTCAAACACTTCTAAAGGTATCACCTCTTCTCTTACGGACAAGTACGAGGGACCTTTTGAAATCGCTTGCAAGAAAAGCGATGAAATTTATTTCTTAAAAAATAACAATTCTAAAAAATTTTGCGAGGAAACACGTTTCAGATATTAAACCATTCTTTTCCTTTCAGAATAAAGATGAACAGGCTCAGGGAGACTTGTGGGATAAAAAGGAAGAAGTGACGTTCTGCAAATCAAGTCGCGAGGAATGTCGTACGATCAGAGTTGCGGAAGTTGACAAGGAATCCCTTGAATCAAAAAGAGCTGAAGTCTGTAAATCTGATGACCTTTCAACCGGATTGTCCCCAATTTATTCCACTTTAGAAATTCCGCTTGAATTGGCCAATGGAACAAGGAAATTTAACCATTACCATTCATCAGAGAGATTTGGTTACAACCGGAGAAATTTTAACCGTTCATCTTTCCAATCGTATCATGGGACAAACGGTACCCGTCGGTCCAAAAATCTACCAAGTCCCAAAAACAAAAAGCTGGACTTTGACTCAGGCCATCGGTGTTCACCACAATTTGGGAGAGTTAAGGAAATAGAAAGAAGGAAATCGGTCATCTTTAATTTTGAGAAATTTGTGAGTGGGAGAAAGACAGATTTTGGAGACGAAAAAAAATTTACAAGCTTACCATATGAAAAAAGCAGCCGAGGAAAGATGCGTACAGGAGCAGAAAAGATTGGCAAAACAAAGGAAAAGAGACGAAATCCGGAAACAAAAAATAGTGTTGGAAAAGAAGCAGGAAATGGAAAAGATTACGAAACGTGCAGAGTTGAAGAAGAAGGAAGAAAAGGAATTAAGAATGAGGGAAAGAACAAAAGATATGTTAAGGGAAGCGGAATTAAAACGGAAAAATCGGGAGAGGGAAAGGGAGCGGCAGGTGAAGCAATGGGAGGGCATAAACCAAGCGGCGAAGTTAACAGTAACTGGAAGGTTGTTGGAGAGGAATCTTTTTGGTCCCATGAAAGAGGTGACACCAGAAGAAATGGGGGAAATTCACTACGTAACAAAGGAGGAGGCTTTGGAGTTCTTTGAATCTTTGTCGTCAGATGTCATGGGGCTGGTGCGGGAATCTTGGGGGAAGAATCCGGAGTTTCGGAAGGAAAACGAGAAAGATTGCGAGATTGTAGGAATTTTTGAGAATGACGACGAGGAAGATACATCCCCTGTCATCAAAATCAAAAGGAAGAATGTTTAGTTATATATACTCGTAAATATATTTATAATTCCTTACATTTCTTACTCATTATCTACGTATCCATTTATTGTTACATATTTTTAAAATACTTACCAACTTATTTTCTAATTTTTGTATCTGAGTTTCGAGGCTTTGGAGAGAGGGATGTTTGTGAGTCTAAAAAATTTGTATAAAAGAGTTTAGCTTTTGCAGGCAATTTTTACTCATCTTTTATTAATTTAAATATTCTTACATGAAATCATACCAAATAAATGTTTAATTGGTATGAGTTTAAGCAGAAATGGTTCCTCATTTCGTGCAAATCCAACTATACATCCATTCATGGATTTCTTACAAATGATAACCTGAAAGGCTTGTGGATCGATACTCTTGATTCATTTGTAAAAGGTGACGTGAATCACAAAAATCATGTTGTCTGCCCGCTACATTTCGAAGCCAAATAAAATTGGTTGTCAGAGAAAACGTGAATTGATTATCAATTTTGTGTGTAATTAATTATTCTTGATAATTATAAAACATGTAACAGTAATATTTACGAGTAGTTGAATTTAGAGATGGTTTGTTTATGTCAGTAACAGACTCCAAACGTTTTCTATGTGCACCAAAACAGTCATTTGCTTAAGTGTATTGCGCAGGCTCATTTTCTTAAACGGATAGANTTTCTTGATAATTATAAAACATGTAACAGTAATATTTACGAGTAGTTGAATTTAGAGATGGTTTGTTTATGTCAGTAACAGACTCCAAAACGTTTTCTATGTGCACCAAAACAGTCATTTGCTTAAGTGTATTGCGCAGGCTCATTTTCTTAAACGGATAGATTTGTGTAAACTGTTGAAAATATTGAACTCTAGGCTCAAAGACTAGAAAAACAGATGTTGCAAAATTAAGAAACAAGTTAGGAGTCATAGGGTCGAATTTCCAATATATTGTACTTTTTGATTTTCGAACTCGAGTCACTGTGAGCTCATGATCGAAAATTGCAGTGACATTTCCAATGAAAAGTGAGCTCGAGTTCTGAGAACTCTGGTTCACTAGTTGAAGTGACCCAAGATCACAAATAAAACCTGTGACTAATGTACTTTTACATTCAAATTTAATTTTGAAGTTGCTCTAAAGTGAACAAAAAGTGAGTTATTGTTATTGTATAGTTATTCTAGGAAACACTGATACTGAAACTAAATTGATAATTACTGTATTGCAAAATTAAAATTTCGATACATCAAACAAGCAGTTATCTAGTACTCCCTATATTTTGTGATGTGCTCAGAACAACACCTTAAATTCTAACTCCAAACTATTATTGAAATTGAAAGTGCAATAAAACTTCCAGTTCGTTTCATGTCACGAATCTTGGTTGAATCAACATAGTGTGGTAAAACATTTCGTTTTTTTTTTTCGAAAAAATGTTTTTTTCCGCTTTTTCCAAAGAACTCCGTTTCAAGACAGTCTAAAGCGATTCTGAAAATTTTTTCAAAAAAAAATTTTTCGAAAATTTTCTAAGTACAAAATTTGAAATTTATTTTCTAAGTTCTAAATTTTGATTTTGGGTTCTACTATAACCCAAAAAATTTTTTCTACAAAAGTTGCTCAGAATGAAAATCTGAACAACTTTTCCAAAGAACAATTTTCTCTGTGGTGACCTATTCAGGTCAAAGGTCAGGTCAATTTACATTGCATTTATTGGTAAGGGCAAACTAAAATTTTTTTTTTTATAGAAAATTTTCAAAGTCCAAAAATTGACTTTAAAAAAAATTGTGCTTAGAAAAGAAAAAAATGACGTTTGAACTTTGTCGGTTGGAAAAAACCGACGTTTGAACTTTGTCGGTTGGAAAAAACCGACGTTTGAGTGTAGGGGACAGTCGATGCCTGCATTGAGAGGGTTAAGCAAACTCACTCAGGAATAACACTTGTCTCTGTCGGTGACGTTTAATCACTATATCTGATGATATATCTGATCAAGGACGCCGTTTTTATGATTTAAATTTAAAAAAATTATGCGGCATTTACAAAAAAAATTATACGATATTATGCGCTGCGATTTATAAGCTTATATTGATTTTCTAATGAGCATCAAAACCTTTAGAAGAATTTGTGTCCATATATATGACAACGGACGTTCCTTTATTGAATATTAGTTGAAGTTAGTTGAAGTTGAATATTAGTATAAATTTCTAGAAATTTAGTTTCCCCGACAAAAGAAACTCACTCGGATATTGGTAGATTTAGAAAAAATTTCTAAATGAAATTTGTCAAATGTGTTTTATAAATAAAACTCTTCAATTTGTTGGTATTCGAACAATAATTTGATCTCACAATAGTATAAAATGTGCTAAAAGCTGTAAAAGTGAAACGCAAAATAAATTATGCGTTTCCGTTGTGACTATGCGTTATTATGCGAATTAACATTGTGTTAATCGGCTCTATTTTCATAATTCGTGAAGATCCGAAGTTATCAACAATTAGTGTTGCTTCGCTGCAATTATGTAAATTCATAGAAACAGCGTCCTTGTCTATGATCCAAAAGAAGAAAAAATTCATCTGAGATTCTGTTAGACAAAAATCGGAATCAAGACTTCTACACGGGATTCAACAAGAGCGAACGAAAATGAATTTTTAACTTTATTCACACATTCCCACTCGATAAGGTGAGGTTATAGTCGACACCTTATCGACTTATTTTTTGCAAAAATTGTTCAAAATTGGTGCAACACATCCTGAATAGGATTTGCATATAATTAAATAAATTCTTGAACATAGGTGACTGATATCAAATGATATCCTGTCTATTTCCAAAAATACATTTTTAGTTCCACAATTTATTTTCTGGAAATGAAAATGAAATGGACGGGATCTTGAAATGATTTCTGTAACTATAAATTGACACAAAAATATTGATATGGAATGGTCACGATATGAACTGAATCTTGACTGCATCTTGATAAAAATTGTGGAAGTCTAAACCGGAGTTACACTATATGTTTAGAAAAGAGAACAATGGGACGGAAAAAGAATGCAGAGTTTATCCATTCCAAGTAAAGTTGAACCAGTGTCAACTTTACAAAAATGGGAATTTTTTAACATAATGGAAGCAGTCCGTATGCAGACTGGAAGTATAAATATATTTAACATAAATAATTATTGGAAATGGAATTGACGTAACCTTGAATTGAAATGGAATGGAAATTTTCAATGTTGAAGTAAAAATCTAAATCTTGAAGCAATCTTGATAAATTTCAACAGAATGGATCCAGACTGCATGAAACCTGTAAGTCTAAACCGGAGGTTACCATTTTAATCTAGGGAACATAGAAGCTCCAAATTGCATTTTCTTTGCCCTTTATCATACAATACAAAGAAAACTTTTTTTTCTAATCTCAAATGTTAATAGAAAATAAAATCAAGTTACAGTAAAGTTAATTTAAACCGATCAAGCCAATTATCTGAGGCCTTGAATTCTGGAATGTTGAGCGATGGGTTTCGCTTGGAGTTGGATCATTGAGGGAGTAAGCCTTCCCTGATGTTCTTGTTGGATCACCCATTCCTTCAACTATCGTTCTTTCAAACTTCTCTTGCGGTGACCGCTTCTGTTGGCTCGTTTGGTCTCTGGCAGTGACCGGATCATTTCCAAGTGAGTCCTCCAATACCTAATGCTCCCTTCGTTTACGTTATTCCGTCGTGCTGCCTCTCTATTTCCCACCAATTCCGCTTCTTCACAGGCCTAGAACAAAAGACTCGCTGCATTACTCATCTCGAACAGGACACGTCCGTCTGAAGGAATTACCTTTATTTTGAACGCAGCAGTGAAACTGTTCCTCCTCCTTACGCAATCCAATGAGTCAGCAGGTAAATTATAAATAGTTATATCATCCCCGAAACCTGGAAAATTTTTAAATTAAATCAATCTATATCGAAATGAAAAGTGATGAAGTGCCGACCATATCCACCTACCAGCTTCTGAATTAAATGAAAATCAGAAAATACACTTTCGATGAAAATGAAACACAATAACACAATAGGAAGATTTTAGGTAATACGAAAAAGGTAATAATTATTTATTANAATAGGAAGATTTTAGGTAATACGAAAAAGGTAATAATTATTTATTATTTAAACAGAATTCATCAACTCAAGTTGTATTTGCTTCTGAAACAAGGAGTAATTTAGGGATGGCTTGCCGTCGCATACTCCGCATGCTCAGTGATAAGGCGCAACTTCTTACATCCCGGCTATTGGATACATCCTTCGTTGGGTTTGCTTTTTGCCCGTTATATAGGAACATACTCTATTTGGTTTCTGTGTGATACACCAGAATATTCCAACGTTTCTATTCAGCATAAGGTTTATGGATTACCCATTACAACACCAGTTTTTATACCTGCAAGATCCAGATAGACGAGAATTAAAATTATGGAATGAACCAGGAATTAAGTGAACTATTTCTGAGAAAAGTTTAACCGGAAAATTGAATTAGAAAATGGATCTTCTAATTTTGCCTCAAAAAACAATGTGTACAGGTTAGAATTTCTAATAAATATTGTATTCACTTCCAACATGAACATGTACAAATTTAAACGAAAGTGCCTGCATTGACATTTGAACCACAATGCATTCTGGTAAAAATGAAAGTCTAAACAAGTCAAAATTCCCCACTCCTACCGAAATCACTTGGAAACAAAAAAAAAAATTTTTTTTTTAAACTAAAAAAACTGCATCTCCTTGCTCCACATTTCCTTAGGTGTTATTAGTTTTTCAGTTATAAAACTTTTGTGAAATATTTTCCTATTTTCGAGTGGTTCCGAGTATCAGGTTGTTTCGTGAGTGGCGTTGGTGATAAGAGTCTCGCATTTAGACAGGTTAAAACTAACACTGCATTACCCGGTAGTAGACGAATGTTAACAACGCAGTGATTTATTTCTATGAATCCATCCTGTATTCGTGTTCCCCAGACATAATTCTTGCTTCCCCGAGAGGACAACTCCCTGGTTTAAAACTTATGGCGTGTCTCAACTTGAATCTTTCTATCCATGACGAGGAGAGATCGCCAGTAGCAGATTTAAATCCGGTCAAACCAAGGGTTTGTGCAAATTCTCTCGCTTTCTCCAGCATTAATTGATTTCCAATGCCAGGGAAGCAGCCCTTGATTTGCTGTTGTACGAACCAATCAAATAGAGCCTTATCCAATTCAGGGAACATTGGTCCTCTTACACGTTTCCGACTCTAGAATAGTCAAAAAGTGTTTAGTACGTACATAGTGCCAGGAATCATTATGTAAAGAATAAAACTAACCTCTGCATGTGTAGCTGCATTCGCTTCAACTTCCTCTCTCGTTTTAGATAACTTTGAAAGTGTACTTTTGGATATATTGAACTGTTTACATATAATCCCTCGAGGAATATTTTTATCCATAAGCTCTAGCATATGAATTTTATCCCTGAGTTCCAAACAGGTTCGCTTTTGCTTCTCAGCATACTGTATCATTTCACCGTCTTCACCTAGAAGAAAGTTTGGTAAGAATAAAATGTATTCAATCCACTACTCCTATAGTCCTGGATGAGAATAAAACAAGAATAGGAATGAACTTCCATTTTTTTAACACGGATTTGACTATTAGTTGGGCATGGGCAGCAGAGAAGTAACAATGAAACGGGATTATAATTCCATGCCAATAGAAATAAAATCTATCAATAAATAAAATAATTTATTGTTGAAATATAGACTCAAGTAATTTAGAATACATTTTTAAAACTAAAACCTAACTTGCTTACAATTTAGCCCTTCTACAGATAATTTTAGAAACGAATACGGTAGTTTTTTTTTTTACTTCTTCTTGATACGGTTACTGCGAAAGTTTACTACCCAACCCACCGCGTACATGGGCATATCATCTGGTTAACCCGGAGATGTACCGATGTACGAGGTGGGGTGTGAGTGAGTGTTAAATATTATAGTTAACTATCGCTGTAACCGTAACAAGAAAAAGTTAAAAAAAAACTACCGTATTCGTTTCTACATTATATGTTATGTTCTTCAAAGGGAGATGATTACATCAAATTCTATACGGAAGCTTGCTAAGGAGTTGCAATTCTTTCCTATAATAATTTTTGAAAAATTAGACATGAGAAATTAGATTCGTCAAATTCTTATTTGGAATAACGTTTAATTATGTTATCTTCCCAACATCAGCGTCGTAATGATGTAAGAATTTAATTGACTTCTTAAAGAAGTTGCACAAGTAATTATGTTTGAAATTAAAAACATAAATACTAAAGTTACCTGTAGAACCAGTGGCGAAATGAATAGCCTTGAATCAAAGTATGCAAAATCCTGTAAACCTCTACACTTATTAGAGCGAAGAGTTAGCCAACAACGTTGGGTCATTCATCACGATTCAAAAGTTCCGTTAAATTGGCGAATTATCTGAAATTTTAAAAACTCATTTTAAAATACAAATGTATGAAACTTGTAGCGTCTGGAGTCACAATCATAATTTAGTTTAAATTACAATTATGAATGATTTCCTGGCCAAGGTGATTACACCTTTACCAGTTTTTCTTAAATCTTTGAACAATGAGGATCAATAAAGATCCCTCTCTCTCTCTCTCTTACCAGATTTGATAAAATTATTTATTGAGAAGAAGATAAATTGTTCCCATTGACGTTTTAGGTCAAAGGAAGTGGAAGGGACATTGGATCCAACACGGCGATTATGATAGGACCAGCCACCGAGCAATCGGTATGGTCCTGTAGTTTTTTTTTAAAGAATTTTCCAGACAAAAATGTAAAAGGAATCCAAAGATTTCATGGACTTGTAAATTGGTATTCTTCACTTATAGAACATTTTGCGGCTAAGGCAGAAAATCAACTTTACAGATTGTTGGGAAAGAATGTTGTATTTGAATAGGGAATTGTCCAGAAAAAGTCTTTTCAGGTTTTGAAGTATTCTAATCATGTTCTATTACATTCGCTTTATTACACAAAACCGATACTTTTTAAGTGTGATGCCTCAGATATTATGTTAGGTGCAGTACTTGTTCAAAATTTTGATGAAAAAAAGCGTCCCATAGTATTCATAAGTAATATGCTTAACGATTCAGAGAGAAAGCGTCGTATTTACGCGAGAGAATTGTATGCTGTAATTTGGGCTTACCATAAGCTTAGAAAATTCGCCAATATAGCTAAGTTTTTGAATCGGTGTTGGCTAACTTCGCTCTAATAACTGTGTAGGTTTACTGGATTTTCCATTTTTTGGTTCAAGGCCATCCATTTCGCTACTGGTTCTACCCAAAATGTAAAATAAAATTAAGGCATAAAAGCCTTCGAAATTATGAAAGTCCATAAACGTAACAGTGCTTTGAGTTGATTGCTTTGTTCCTCCTAAAATAATTAAAACAAAGCCAACCAGTAAAAGCATTGTAACTTTGCAATGGCTACTTACCATTTTTCACTACATAAGGGCCTCGATATTTCTTGATTTTTTCCTTGTACATTGACAATTGATTGCACGTTGCATTGCCTCTTGCTTCACACTGAATGTTTTCAAAACGTAAAATCGTTGCAATGTAACACTTTACGACCTCACGCTCGTCACGAAATCAAGCGGCAGTTTGAATGGAATCGAAAGTTTTTATAAAATGGAAGATATCTACTGTTTCTGGCAAGATAGGGCCATGTTTCACCAATTTGCACCGAAAACCGAACACCTAACTCTTCAATGTTGGCAGGGTGCAAATTCGTTCTGTTTCACTAAAAGAATGCAAACAAGAATTTGCACTCCTCAAAGTTTGCGTAATCGAGTTTGAGTTTGTGTAATTGAAAAAATTAAAAAAAGTTTAAAATCATTAAACTAGACGACATACATTGCTTAATTCTTAACCCTTTTGGGACGTATCAGTGTCTGTTTGAGTTTAATTTGCATAAATTAACGTCGTGTGGTGTTATGAATTCCGTGGTTGCAGTATGGTGAAAAAATTAAAAAAAACGTGATTTTTTTTTGCATAAAAATCATGATATACAGTGGGAACAGCTGGGGAGTGGACAATGACACCCAAGTTCACACACCCCATCCGAACTGAACAGCATATATGGGAACAACATTTTTCACTAGTATCATTAATTAATGAGGTTCAGATTTTACACTAGTAGATTAATGAACTATAATCTTGTTTTAGAGCGTTAAAAGTAGGTGGGG
>NIPM01000098.1:541125-575029 GCA_002738285.1 Holacanthella duospinosa
CAGCTGTCATAGCTGCTACTTTACTCGATCCACACACGACAACTAGGAAGCTCGGTCTGGATTCCGGAATTAGCCAAATGTCAGTAGTGAAAATTCTAAAGCAGAACAATTTTCACCTCTACAAAATGCAAATACTGCACATGTTGAATGACAACGATGCAAATCGGCGATCAGATTTTCGCGAATGGGCACGTGTTTATGTGCCATAAAAACCCGGAATGAACGCGCTGCATTATTTTCGGTGACAAATGCTCAGTTCATTTAAATGGAACAGTCAACCGGCAGAATTTCAAGCTTCTAATAAATAGTCCAAAAATTACTTTTACAAAGTCGTAGTTAGTCAGATCCAAATATACTCATCCTGATTAATACTTGAGTAATAATCAGTCATATTGCGATCGCATATTTGGGTGTCCTTCATGATTTTATGATTTTAATATTCTATCCATTATTATTCAAATTAAATCATTCAGTTCCTAACCTACGCGCAAAATACTTGTGCCCGTCTATGGTTCCTGGGTGGGGTGTGTGAACTTGGGTGTCATTGTCCACTCCCCGGCTATTCCCACTGTATATCTTGATATAGTATATCGTGACATATATCAAGCCGATTTTTATTTCGAACTCTGGTTTTTATGATGGAGAAAGGTAAGCATTTCTTCGTTTACTGGAAGTAATTTAATTAAATTTTCAAACAAAGAACAACAAACGAGTGATATCATTTTATGAAATGAATGAAAATGTGTGTAAGTCGACCACGCTCAAATTGAAAAATTTAACCTTCGAAACTTCGATCGAAGATTGCCAAGAAAATTCGAAGATCGAAGCTTCGATATTTCGAAGACTTCGGTCGAAGTCTTCGAGTTTTCGAAGCTTCGCAACACCTCTACTTTTTTTATACAGTACTGGTCAGAATTCTAAAACATATGGAAGTTACTTTTGGCCCGTGCCGTTTGCTGGAGAAGGTAACTGTTTTGTAATTATGTCCAGCGTAAGTCGTTCAGTAAATTTTTCTCGGGTCAAATCTTTTGATTTTATGAAAAAACATGAAAAAGTAATGAACCCCGTGTAAAAAATCAGGTCTCTTGGTTGAAAGAGTCAAAAGTTATGATTTATTGAAGGTCAACTGTTTACGAACATAATTCTGAGACAACAGTAAAGGGTAAGCGTAATGTATCAGAATTTCATTCGTCAACAGTTGACCTTCAATAAATCATAACTTTTGACTCTTTTACCCTAGAGACCTGATTTTTTAAATGGGGTTCCATACTTTTTCATGTTCTTTCATAAAATCAAAAGATTTGACCCGAGAAAAATTTACTGAACGAGTTACGCTGGACATAATTATAAACAGTTACTTTTTCCAGCAAACGGCACGGGCCAAAAGTAACTTCCATGTATTTTAGCTGTCGTTTGGAACACAACAGGAATTCAGAGTTCCTTGAGACGATTTGGTAGATAAATAACACGCATGTGCCACCGAATACCCGGCCGATTACTCGTACTCGGCTTTTGAAAGAGTTTGAGGTAGTCGTAAACGCTTCAAATTACATAACCATATTCCAGATTCTCACTCAACCCGAGGAAGTTTTGTTATAATTTTGAAATGGAATGATTTGACGAAACCCTAGAGCTTGACCAGGGTTCGTGATATTTTTGATTTTTCGAAAAAATCAAAACAATCGGATTTTTTTTTGATAACTATCAAAAAAAAAAAATTTTCGGTAATGTGTATTTTCGTTAAATTCTGAAAAAGTTAGTTTAAGTCTGTCGATTATTCCATGAAACTCTTTCCCACACCTTTTAAACTTGGCCCACAAGCCTTTATTATTCTCCTTCTTATTGGAAATAAAGCGATCCCAAATAGGATTTTTCCCTCTAGGTATTTTGTTTGGCAATAATTCCACAAATATCAAAAATAAAACTAATAAGCTCTAATTCTTATGCATAGATGAGAGATAGTAATAGATAGGAAAAGCTCGCCAGAGAGAATGAGCCCAAAAAGCTCTAATCTCTCTTCGTGATTGGTCAACATTACCAACTCCCATCTAATCTCTCTTCGTGATTGGTCCTCTTGTATAATCACTCTTCGTCTTGGTGATTGGTCCTCAGAAAACCAAATACCGTATACAGTAAACCTCGGATAAGCCGGATTTCAAGGGACCGCAAAATATGGTTCGTGGTAACCGAGGTTCGGCTTAAGCGTAAGCCGAACATACAACTTGGGGAATAATTTGTTCGTCTTAGCCGAGGTAGTTTTAATTTACCATTACTTTATAATAGTAAGTTGTGGAGACTAAAAATGACTAAAAATATATATTGGTTCATTTTTTGTCGAATTTCAATATTTCAAAAGTCATTCAAAAGAAGTTATTGGTTAAATTTTGTAAGAAAAAAAGGTAAAGATTCTTTAAAAATTGATCAATTAATTGGTGTTCGTGTTAACCGAGGTAAAAAAGCATGTGACTTATGGACTGGGACCACGGAAAGGCGTTCGTGGTAGCCGAGGGCTCGGCTTAACCGAGTTCGGCTTAGCCGTTCCATTTATACACAAATTCCCTATCTCAGGGCGCGGACCGGACCAAGTGGTTCGTGGTAACCGAGGGTCCGTGGTAACCGAGGTCGGCTTATCCGAGGTTTACTGTATAAAGTTTTTCCTATCTATTACTATCTCTCATCTATGATTCTGATGTAGAAAATCAAAACGCGACATCGTTACTTTTTTTTCCTTAAATATTATTCCAAAAGCGAAAAGAGTGCAACCGACGACAGACCACCCCTAGTCATAAAAGTCATTGATAAGAGAATGGTATTTATTTTAATGAGTTTTGTATGCCAAATATTAACACGTTTATTGATTTGAAAAAATCAAAAAAAAAATCATGATTTTTTGAAGGTTGATAGTAATCATTGATAATTATCAATGATAATTATCAAGAACCCTGAGCTTGACACCACAAAATTTATTCAAAAGGTAACCCAGTTATCTCACCTGATACAGGAGATCCTTGAGGATGGGTTAAAGAGTAAGATGTGCTTGGTTTGCAAGATTCGTTGAGTTCCAAAACATCTCCGGTTCTTGATGACGAGCCCAAGTGAAACATTTTTGTCGGAGTAGTGTTCCTAGATTTTATTTCTTTTTGTATCCTAACACATTTTCCACCCTCGTTCTCTTCGTCGCTGTAGTTTTCTGACAACAAAATAAAAAATACACTCGAAAAGAAGACAAATTAAAAACAACTAATTCTCCCCGAGCAACTGTTTAAGTCCATTATTCGCAAATTGCCGAATACTTCTACTCTCCATTATAAAAGAAAGTACTCGGCTGACATGAAAAATTTATAATAAATAATTTATAGATAGATGACATATATGTCCTCTTTTAGAGTACTAAGACATTCCTAGAGTATCGCATGACTCTGAGTCAGGAGTCGACACTTGACTCATGATTCAATCGACTCGAACATTTTTGAGCTTGACTCTGACTCACTAAATCCAGAGTCAGAGAGTCGATTCAGTGTGTCAATGAATCTTGATCTGCCTGTAATATAAGTCATGCGATACTCTAGACATACTGTATTGTATTTACTAAAAGTTTTTTTCATAACGTCAAATAATTTGAAAATCGAACTGCGGTTTGATTTCGAATACTAATATTCTAGGCATCTCTATCGGATACCCGGACTCGACTATCTTAAAATTGTTAGAGTACTCGTACTCGGCATTTGGCAGATTGAGACTTCTAGAGAAAGTAACTAAAAATAACCTTTATTACCAGTTTCTGGTTTTTCTTTTTTTTCCATATTCGGTTGAAATTTCGAAGCTTTTCCGCCATGATGGATAATAACGGGATTCTTAGGTCGTTTCAGCTTACGTCTTGAAATATCTGGAGCACCATCAACATGTTGAGCGCGAACTTAATTATTTAGTACTTACTCTCGAACCAAATAGCATTGAGCCCACGAAGTTCTCGCCGAAAGTTGTTCTGTTTTTAATTTAGAGATGTGCGCGTCTTCTCATTTTAATTTTTAGGCTTTGAAGTTAAAAAGTTTAATTTGTGATTCTGATAATTCTTTATTCTTTGATTTACTTTTAGCTTTCCACCAAAAATTCAAATAGTCAGAACCAAAGGTGAAACAGTTTCTAATTATGTTGAAGGAGAGTGTATACAAGGAATTAGGCGGGAGACATCCANCAGAACCAAAGGTGAAACAGTTTCTAATTATGTTGAAGGAGAGTGTATACAAGGAATTAGGCGGGAGACATCCAAGAAATTTCTGGAAAAAATTGAAATTAGAATTGTGAATCAGGCACTGCTATAGCATGTGGTGTTAACGTATTTACGGTAAAAAGGTGATTCACAGTTCTACCACCAAAAACCGAAAACTATACACCTGATAATCAGACAAAACAAATTGAATCGTTTACAATCACTGTAATCAGACAAATCTCTCATCGCTTTTATGAAAGTTTTGTGTATTCTACAATGAAAACTTGCACCAAAAGTGTTTAGAAGGTGACAACATTCCAGTTTTTTCCAAAAATTTCTTGGGTGTCTCCCGCCTAATTCCTTGTATACACTCTCCTTCAACATAATTAGAAACTGTTTCACCTTTGGTTCTGTCTATTTGAATTTTTGGTGGAAAGCTAAAAGTAAATCAAAGAATAAAGAATTATCTGAATCACAAATTAAACTTTTTAACTTCAAAGCCTAAAAATTGAAATGAGAAGACGCGCACATCTCTAAATTAAAAACAGAACAACTTTCGGCGAGAACTTCGTGGGCTCAATGCTATTTGGTTCGAGAGTATACCAATTATTGACAACTGTTGTATCCAGTATTGGGAATTCGGTTCAGTATTTTGGACTGAACTGAACTGAACTGGAAGGATCTTGAAGATTCAAAAATACTGAACTGAACTGGAAAGAAGATTTGTAAATACAGTGAAGTCCGGTTATAGTGAATCCGTAGGGACCGGCAGGATTTTTTCAGTGTAGCCGGAGTTCATTATATCTGTATAGTGAACGAACCTTACAATTCAGTAATTGTTCATTTATATCCGTATAGTGAACGAACCTTGCAATTCAGTAATTGTTCATTATATCCAAATATTTTACTATAAATTCAGCTACGTCAATGTAGAGAAGTACTGGGTGATGAAAATTTCCTTAACTCTAAAATGTTTGGAACTTAGAATAAGCTTGGGAAGTCTTGTGTAAAAATTTTTTTAACCTTTGCCTATGAATTTTAGGATGAAAGTATTTGGTTCAAAATATTGTAATTGATAGCGGAGGGGATCGTAAGTAAATGAACATAAAAAATTGAAGTGTTGTAAATAAACTGATCTAATTGAAAAACTGCCCAAGGCTTCAATACTGGTTGCCGGCAATGAAATTTTGGTTGAAAATAAGTTGATAAAAGAGCTCAGGGTTTTTTCATTTTTGATTGTCACAGTATATTTCAATTTTTTCCAGTTTAGTTCAGTTTTATGGACTGAACTGAACTGGAAAACAATTTCTACGTTAAATTGCTGAACTGAACTGAAAACTAGCCTTCCAGTTCCCAACACTGGTTGTATCTTACCCGCGTCATCGTCGGATGAGTCTGTCCTTGGTTTGTTTTTGCAAATATTCCAGCTGTGGTCATTGAGAACGCGAAGAACAGTCTCGCTGATCATGTCGTATCCAAATTTGCTTGTATCAATGGACCGTACTTTACGGCGGATTAGGCGTAGTTCACTTTCAAGACCACCGACTTTGTGTTCTAGCTGCTCCACACGAGCCCTGAGTTGAAATACTTCGTTGTCCTCTGTTGTGAAACTTTCTTCATCGTCATCTATGGTTTTGTCATCTGCAAAAACGCCCTCTTCTCCTGGCTCTCTTCGGTCCTCGATTTTGACACGTTCTTTACGGAAACCATGTGAAGGGTCAACATCCACTTCTACATAGTTAATCGGTGACGGATCCATAACTATTGGTAAATGTTGACAGAAGAGATTATTGCTTGATTTTTCCAACAGCCCAGCAAACAAAACAATCCTCACTTTACGCAGGTTACCAACATGCATATAATATGCCCCTTTATAGTATGGGCAATGGGCAGTGATGGGCAACACATGCGCCTATCCCAACCCAACCCAACTTCAGGATTTTTTAAAGTCTCCCCAACCCATCCCAACCCAACTTCGAAATTTTTTAAAGTTTCTCCAACCCAACCCAACCCAACTTCGGGATTTTTTAAACTCTCACCAACCCAACCCAACCCAACTTCAAATTTTTTAAAGTCTCCCCAACCCAACTTCAAAATTTTTTAAAGTCTCCCCAACCCAACCCAACCCAACTTAACGCTCTTTCAACGCTTCATATCGCAACCTAACCCAACCGCACAATGGGCTGAAGTGGGAAAAATTAATTCAGAAAAGCACGATGACTAGTTCTAATAATGCTTGCTATAATGGAAATTTTATTGCTCAACTTTTGTATTAAGTAAAATTCATTTGGAAATACCCGGTTAGTGACATAAGGACTGTTAACGATATATTATTATTCGACGTGTTACGGATATCCGGCAGACTGATATCCGGCGCCTAAAACTTTGCCGGATAGACTATCCGCCGCATACCGGATACTTATAGCTATCCGCGCGGATAATTTTATATACAATTTTTTTAGAAATCCGAAAAAATGAACCAATAATTTTATATTTATTAAATAGGAGTATATATTAAATGTATTAAGGAATTTAAAAATTGACTCCTGCACGATCGCGTGAAATGAGTCAAAACGCATTTTTTTTAATAAAAATTGTGTAATAGGAGCTTATTCAAGCAAGCATGGCGGATATCTGCGTCGGATATCCGATACCCGGCAAATCTGCCGGATAGACTATCCACAACATCTCTAATTATTATTGGTTTTGATGCTCAACCTCTTCAAGCAGAATTGCATTGGGCTTGCGACGTTTTAGATAATAGTTGACAACCTCGCTTATGTGTAAATAATTACTCAAGGAGTGGGACCGCCAGAACTCGTAATGTTAAGGTATGTGTAATTTTTTACACATGATGGGAAACGCAAGAATTTGCTGGGGAAATTTTCGGAACAGCTTTTTCTAAAAATCCTGATTTATTTTTTAAACCTCGTTGTGCATGGGATATTTGATTGTTTTAATTATAACTCGAATATCTCAACATATCTCATCATTTTGGAAAGTTGGGTTTATAGCTGAAGCTCTGTTCTTTCGATTCATTCTTAAGATAATTGTTAGTTTTTGTAAGTTACAACGTAGTGATTTATTTTAAAGTACGGTTTTTTAAGGCTAAGTAACAAAAGCAGTCAGGGTGCATAATATAAAAATGCAGAGCGAGTGTCACACAAACCTGGGACGGAAAATAGTTTTGGCCCTAGCATTTTTAAAATTGAAAACTTGATATGGCTTAGCGTAAGGGGTTATGGTAGGAGTAATAAATACTAAGAATTTATGAAAGGAGAGAGGCAGGGAGCAAGGGTCCAAAGTTTATACGTTATAGTTTTTTGTTTATACCAGGCTGCAAATAGACATGACTATGCCTGGCTGCATGTTAACAAATATCCTAGCAAGTGTGGTTTTTAGGAAAAAGTCTGAATATTTTTTATGTTGAATCAGCCATTGTGAACCGGTCGAGATTGTTTGGGCGGCCCATCAATAGTGATGGACATCGCAAGCGCCTATCCCAACCCAACCCAACTTTCGAATTTTTTAAAGTCTTCCCAACCCAACCCAACCTAACTTCCAATTTTTTAAAGTCTCCCCAACCCAACCCAACCCAACTTCCAAATTTTTTAAAGTTTCCCCAACCCAACCCAACTTAAAATCTCTTTCAACGCTTCGCATCTCAACCCAAACAAACCGGTTGGCATTGGTTGGGCGGCCCATCACTGCCAATGGGAGAAGAGGCAAAAAAGGGTGCGAAGTCGGTTTTTATAAACGAATTGAAGTCGTCGCGCCGCCAGTGGAAGTAAGATCACTACTTCCACTGGTACTGGAATACTCTAACTCCTTGGTTCCCAACTTGCATGGAGCCAGAGCCAGGTGTATCCGGAGCCATCGGCTTCGCTCCCAGAAAATGGGAGTCATGGCTCTGGCTCCATGATATTTAGGGGTTGTTCCAATGCCGTAGAACCAAGATTTCTCGCATACAATTTTTTTTTCATATTGCTTTTTCTTCAATTAACAAAAGGTCCAATATGTACTTTCCGTTTCGCTGACTTTCTGCGAAGAATTCTTAGGAGAAAGCAGAGAAAATTAATTTATTCTTCCTCTTAGCGGGGTGAATGCGTTGTCTTTGCGTTGTCAGGTGATTTTTTAAAGAAACTCTTTTTGCAAATAATCAAAATACTTATTTTTTTTCATCATCTTTCTGCTCTCGTACCGTTTCGATTAAGAGAGCACTTGACTTCATCGCACAGGCCTGTGGATGCTGCTGTGGATTCATTTCTACACCTACGCTCAACGTATTAAAAGCGTTGGAACAAAAACTAGAAGAGTTCTCAGTTCAACTAAGAGAACAAATTCAACAAGAACATTGAAGTAGTCATCCAAGTCACCAAAATCATCAGCGACCATTCGACTAACGTAGACACCATACTTAAAAAAACACAAGACCAAACCGGCAAGGATATCAGCAGAATGGTATTAGAAGACCAATAACTAGAATCCTTGACAACGGCCATCATAGAAAACGTCATCCGGATCTCCCAGTCCATCACTCACTACTCAACCTGTTTGCAATTATTCTCTTCATGATGATACACATCCATCACCAAAAAATTACAACACCAAGATTCCATTTTGTCAAAAAACCTGAGATAAGGATAGTAGTATTATAGCGATGTACTCTCTGTCTTGTCTCCTGACAGGACAAATGATAGACGAAAGACAGAGTACACCACCAAAATCCCAAAACTCAACACTCTAACCCACCAAAAATCCCAAGACAAGCTTACAGACTGATGAGAGGATGGACAAAGTGACGACCGATGACTGGACAATGTGACGACTGACGACGGACGAACAATGACCAAAATGACAAGAACAATAATGGACGAACTGACTCCAACTGACTGACTTACAAAATGACTCTTTTATTTTTACTAAAAGAAAACTACCAGTGGACCAACTAATGATCCCAAAGAACTGACAAAATACAACTGACAAAAAGACGACTAAAAACTCCTCATGCAGTTAATTTTTCTTTTGGTTTGGAACTGCATGAGGAGAAAAAAAAAACAATCAGGAGCCACCAAATCCAGCCTCATCCTCTCTTTTACAAAAAACCCACACATTTGTAAATTTAATTAACAAAAGTCTGCGAGCACTAAGCTCGCAGCATAAATTATAACAAAAATAATTTTACATTTATAATAATAATTATAATTAAGGCGCCGCTCCGTTTCAGTGCCCCCTCCTTTCAAAAGGAATTGTCCTCAATTCCGAGGGTTATGATGACGCTGAATGAGGCAGTCTTTTAGCCTCATGCCCTTTGATGTGGCAAATGAAGCACCGTCGACGTTGTAGAGCGGTGCGGCGTTTCTTCGGAGCTGGACGGGCTCCTGCAGGAACCTAAACCCTGCCGAACTTTGGAAGAGGACTTGGTTCGGCGACTGGCCGCATCACATCCAACAAGTCCCGTGCAGACCGCACCATCACAAAGGGCATTTCTAAGCCCGTAGCCGTTGCTGGTCGTGGTGGAGACTGAATCCGTGAGATTTTGATGGGTGGCCGCACTGCTACACGCGGTATTGGAGTTGCTGCACGCGGAACTGATGCCGTAGCCCGTGGAGTGGGTGCCGCTGCCCGCGGAGTTGATGCCGCTCCTCGTGGTTTAGACTGAGTTGTCCGCGGAGCAGATGAAGTTGCGACCGCTGCCCGCGGAGCATTTGCTTGTCGCATCCTCCGAGTCTCCTCCACATCTTCCAAGAACTGGTTGAGGCTGGCTGACTTGCTTGAAGTGGTTCTTGGAAGACGAGGAGTGGGAGAAAACTAATTCCTTGGCGGAGGCGGCACTGAGCCACTCATCGCCGTTCCCACTCCACTAGTTGCCGTTGTGGCGTCTGCCGCTCCTGCACCTGCCGCTCCTTCCCTTGGCATCACCACTGTGGCAACATCATCCAAATCGACTTCCATACCTGAAATAAATAAAATGACATTAGAAAATTACAAAAACAATTTCTAAAAACCTTACCAACTAACGGTAAGGAAAAAATTACTAAATTTTTACATACCTTTACTCAAAATTTTACACTTGTCAACCTATGACAAGTGAACTAACCTTCCATTTTGTTCACTCTGAGTCTGAAAATCCTAGTCGGCGAGTCTTCTTCCTATTTCGCACTGGGGGTCTTAGTAAAGATGTTGGAGCAAGTTCTGGAGTTTGAATACGAGCTCCAATCTGAGCTCCTGGAGGTTTTATAGCCTCCTGACCGCCACTAGGACTCCTTTGAAAGGCCACCTGACGCCTTAACGGTACAAATTCAGACGACGAAGTCTGAATTTGACTAATTCTATCAAACGATTTTGATTTTTCTGAATTAGTTTTTGAACTAATAAGTCTATTGGACTTACCAGTAGACTTACTACTAATTTGCATAGGCAAATTTTCATCATTAGATGAAGTCGAACTCATCGACTTATCTCTCTTCCTCTTTGTATGGGACTTATCCCATGAGGGGAAAATAGAATCAAATTCACTAAAAAAAGGAACTCAGTCGTTGACATGTACAACTACATCTCTTTTCTTTTTACCACTTAGTAATTTGATCTTATAGTCTACTGGACCTATTTGTCCAGTAATCTCAAAGGGACCAACCTTTTGAGCTAGAAAAGCCTGTGTAAGACCTTTCTTTCTTACAGGCACTAGACGGAGAACTTTATCTCCTATGTAAAACCTATTAGGAACCCGTTTCTTATCTTACATACGTTTAGATTTTTCGTGGGCCCTACGGGAATTACGTTGGGCCGTGCACCTAGCTACGTCCAAATCCCTCGGAAATTGTCTTTCAATTTCCGGATCTGACCTCAAAGGCAGATCTAAATCTATGGGAAGCCTAGGCTCCCGTCCATACACTAAGTAAAATGGACTATACTCAGTAGACTCATTTCTACTGGCATTATAAGCGAATGTGGCCGCTGCCAAACATTCGTCCCAATCTCTCTGATCAGGTCTAGTAAATTTTGCAACCATTTTCTTCAAAGTTTGGTTACACCTCTCAGTAATTCCATTACTTTGAGGGTGATAGGGTGCAGTGAAGCGTAACTTATAACTCGATTTTTTACTCACAGCTTTCACCAGCTTTGAAGTGAACTGTCGACCTTGGTCGATCACAAACTCTTTTGGCACAAAGTGTCGCAACAGGATCTTATCCCGTATAGCGTCTACGACACTCTCAGCCGTCGCTGTTTGGACTGCTATAGTCTCAACATAACGACTGAAATGATCCACAAAGATCAAGGCATACTTGTTGCCATATTTCTCAGACGCAAAAAATGGTCCGATAAAATCTATCCCAACTCTTTGGTACGGAGAACTAACCTCCTCAAAATCTTGCATTAGTCCCGGAGCAGGACTTCTGCGGACTCGGTATATCTGACAAACAGAACACCCTAGGACAAACCTACGAGTATCTCTATAGATACCCTTCCAGTAAAAACGAGATTTTACTGTACGCCAAGTTCTGGTCATTCCTAAATGACCACCCAACTCATTGGAATGTATAGGCATAAGAACTTCTTTTCTTAGTCTATTGGGGAAAACTAATCTCCAGGACCTACCTTCAGGTTCATAGGAAGCGAAATACAAAATTCCGTCCTGAACACTATAGTCATCTATATGAGCTACCGGCGGTCTTAACGCCGTCTCTTCCCCTGAGGAGCGACCTTCGGCTTCCTCAATGAAAGTCAAAATTTTTCCAACTAATGGATCTTCTAGTTGCTTAGCTCTGAGGTCTATTCCCTCAAGCACGAGCACATCCGACGAGTCCATAGACTCAGGCGGATCGACTGGAAAACGTGACAACGGATCCACGTCATTCGCAGCCTTGCTAGGGCGATGCTGGATGGTCATATCCTGTGTTTGCAGGGCAAACGACCATCTAGCTAGACGCCCATGTGGATTTTTCACAGAGAAAAGCCACTTCAGTGCACTATGATCCGTGAGCACAGTGTAATGAATGCCATACACATATGGTCTGAACTTTTGGACCGCATACACAACAGCAAGGCACTCCTGCTCACTTGCTGTGTAGCGTATCTCCACGTCAGTCATTGATCTACTCGCGTAGGCAATGACGCGTGGTTTTCCATCTTGAACTTGTACAAGTGTGGCTCCTAAGCCATGACCACTGCTGTCGCAGTGAATCTCAGTTATGGCGTTCTCCATGGGATAAGCTAAAATAGGGCTCGTAACTAATGCGAGCTTTAGCTTGTCGAACGCCATCTGCTGAGACTCACCCCATACGAATGGTTGGTCTTTTCTCAACAGCAAATTGAGAGGCATGGCAATCTTGCCAAAATCTTTTACAAAGCGTCTGTAATAACTANACGAATGGTTGGTCTTTTCTCAACAGCAAATTGAGAGGCATGGCAATCTTGCCAAAATCTTTTACAAAGCGTCTATAATAACTACAAAGGTTAACAAGCGACCGTATGTGAGTCTGAGTTTTTGGTAGAGGGAACTTTGTCACTGCTGTGACTTTCCCTTGGTCTACCTCAACTCCAGAACTTGAGATCTCATGCCCAAGATACTCAATCTTGTCGGCTCCAAAACGACACTTAGTCGTTTTTAGAGTCAATGATGCATTTTTGAGACGTNGGTCTACCTCAACTCCAGAACTTGAGATCACATGCCCAAGATACTCAATCTTGTCGGCTCCAAAACGACACTTAGTCGTTTTTAGAGTCAATGATGCATTTTTGAGACGTTGCAACACGGCTCTAAGCCTATGCTGATGTTCCTCAAAAGATTTAGCAAATACTATTAAGTCGTCGAAGTATACCAATACCATGGTCCACTTAAGACCCGACAACACTGCATACATCAAGTACTGAAAACTAGAAGGAGCATTACATAGGCCCATAGCCAGTCTACGAAACTGGTATAGCCCATCCGGCGTAACAAATGCCGTCTTCTCTTGATCTTTCTCGTCGACTTCTATCTGATAGAAGCCTGAGATCAAGTCTAGCACAGTGAAGTACCTAGCTCCACCTAGACGATCGAGAGCGTCTTCCATTCTTGGAAGGGGATACGCGTTCTTCTTGGTAACCGAATTAAGCTTACGGTAATCGATACATAATCGAAAACCTCCACTCTTTTTCGGCACCAGAACAACAGTCGCAGCCCATGGAAAAATCGACTCCTCGATTATCCCCGCCTCCAAGAGTTCATCTACCTTCTCCTTTATCCTACCACGCTCAACAAATGAGGCGCGGTATGGATGGAGCCTTATCGGTGGATTTACTCCCGTGTCTATGGCATGTTTAAACAAGTTGGTCTTACCAACCTTAGACTCTTCGTTAACGAACACATCCGAGAACTGGCCTATAACTTTGAGAATTTCTATCTGCTCACGTAGAGTCAGATTTTCTCCAAGTTTTACCCCTAGCTTTTCCTTGGCCGCTTCCACAGAATTGCACAAATTCTGCTGGGGAGTCAAGTTACTCTCGCTCAAAAGCAAAACTTCAGCCCCATCGGAACATAAATCCGCTGTGGCTATGGTCATATTTTTGGCTAGTGTAACAGGTACACGACCAAAATTTGTGACCCAGACATCAGTCTCATGATTTGTAATCACAGCGTAGACATAGGGCTGCATTACATTATCTGATATCTGTAACTCACGGTTAGGACACAAAATCACTGAACCGGCGGAGATGTCTGGTAACTTAACCTTGACTCTTCTTGCAGATCTCGAAGGAATGCGCACAGTGTCAACTAATAAACACTTGTAAATTTTATTCTCCAGACGGTTGTTAACATAATCGACCGAGAGAATCTCATTTGAATCACATAGATTCTCGAGGTTTGGGATTTCTCCGCTTAGCTCAATACATAAACTAAGCTTAGGAGTATCCATCCACTCTCTCCAGGCACGTAGCCATTTTCATCCAGACACTTTGATGGACGCTTAGTCCAATCCGTTCCCAACAAAAGGGGTTCTGGAAGCAAAGGCATTACATAAAAGCCCCATATAGACTTCCTTTTGCTATATGTGAACACTAGTTCCACATAACGCGACAAGGTAGTCCTACCAGACGTGGTTCTCACATTCAGCGGGGTTACTGTGTACTCTTTATGTACACAACCACTCACTGTATGTAAAATCGCGGGATTAATAACAGACATTAGACCCCTCGTCTATTCTAACAGCATACGAGAGATTCCCAAACACAAGGTTAGTCATAACCTTTGGGCCTATGCGTCTCTGCCGAAACGAAACCGGCAGACGCTCTCCCTCTATGCTGGTGTGGTCTTCTTCATGACCACGAGGCTTCGGGTACATAACCCTATGCCCCTTAGGCTTAGGCGTATAGCTCATCGTACTAGACTTTAGTACAGAGCACATAGCCTCTCCTTTCCTAGTAACTTTTCTACTAGGTAATTCACTTAGAATTACTTTGGGGGTTGTCCTGGGTGATCCCCCTGCCCAAGCTATTCGTTTTTTGAAAACGAAGCTTGCTGGGTGGAGTCCACAGCGACTCCATACACTTTGGAGGAGCGTGGCTCCTCCTTTACTGTATGTGTAGGGCAATCCCTAATCATGTGCCCAGACTCACGGCACATGTAGCACTTGCCACTAAACGGACGCGCCCCTGTGGCGGTCTCCGTCCTGAGTCACTCGTGCTCGGCGTGGTCTTGCCACGTGTAGGTCCAGATTGGGTCTGGCTCTCCCCCTGCGGCCTACCATAGGCCTTCCTAGGGGGCTCTAGCCTATCCTGCCTCTCTGGCTTTTCCATACGCCTTAATTTATGCAAGAACTCACTTGCATCTTTAGGCTCCGAGCAATACATAATATTTCGGAGGCTAATTGGTAGACCTTTAATTAACTTATCTACCTGCTTGGCGTCAGACGTGGACGGATCCATGACGCCAAAGAAACTCATTTTCTTGGAGACATATTCTCCAGCAGATAAGCAGTTAACAAACCTGACTGCACTGGCGGCTTTCTTAGCCTCCTTCCTGACCGACTCAGGGTCATAGAAGGCACGTAGAGCTACTTTTAGCTCTTGCCACTTGGTGGCCTTATTCGCAGGCTTTAAGTCCATATTGAACTTTGCCTGGTTAAATTTCCACCAGTCAGAGACCTCATTCTCTATCAACTGATGAAAATTAAGGATAAGCCAACCACAGTCGGCTGACGTGGCCATCAAGACCGCGTCACAACGGGCGCAGAACAAATCTACGTCCCTTTTCCCGTCAAATTTCGGGATTGACCTTAAGACGGACTTAAGGTCAGTCTGCGACACAGCAGATTCAACAACGGCACCTATGGCCGATACTGATGCAGGCCCTCCGGTGGCCATTATGCTAATTATGGAACAAATCCACAACAATACGCAACAATGCAACAAATCCAGTTACTGAAGCAGAACAAATCTGCCAAATTTTAACTTTCTGTGGAACAAATCCACAAGAAATGGTTCTATTGGAACAAATCCAATAGAATCGGCAACAAATCCGATGAAATTGGTGGAACAAATCCACCAAATTCTGAAAAATTACTATTTTCGGAACAAATCCGATATAGTTTGTGGAACAAATCCACAAATTTAGAACAATAAGTATTATTCGGAACAAATCCGAACGAATTGGCGGAACAAATCCACCAAATTCAAGAAACTAACACTTTTCGGAACAAATACAAAAAGTTAATTGGAACAAATCCAATACTTCTGGAACAAATCCAGAAAATTTAAACTTTTTCAGAACAAATCTGTACGATTTAGCGGTACAAAACCGCAAAATCAGCTTCCAGCAGAACAAATCCGTAGGAATTATTGGAACCTATCCAATATTTCCTGGAACCTATACAGAAAATCGGTTTCCAACGGAACAAATCCAGGAAACTCGGAACCAATCCGATTTTCTGAAACCTATTCAGAAAATTATTGTTTCTAATGGAACCAATCCACAGGAAACTCGGAACCAATCCGATTTTCTGAAACCAATTCAGAAAATTATTTCCAACGGAACCTATCCGAAGGAAAATCAGAACCTATCTGATTAATCTGAAACCAATTCAGATTTAATTCTCGAGGAACTAATCCTCTAGAGAATTTCCAAGAAGCAACCAATTTCTTGGAACAATAGCGCAGAGGTAGCGCTAACCGACAGATCTACAACTCTTGTAGCGATGTACTCTCTGTCCTGTCTGCTGACAGGACAAATGATAGACGAAAGACAGAGTACACCACCAAAATCCCAAAACTCAACACTCTGACCCACCAAAAATCCCAAGACAAACTTACAGACTGATGAGAGGATGGACAAAGTGACGACTGATGACTGGACAATGTGACGACTGACGACGGACGAACAATGACCAAAATGACAAGAACAATAATGGACGAACTGACTCCAACTGACTGACTTACAAAAATGACTTTTTTATTTTTACTAAAAGAAAACTACTAGTGGACCAACTAATGATCCCAAAGGATAGACAAAATACAACTGACAAAAAGACGACTAAAAACTCCTCATGCAGTTCCTTTTTCTTTTGGTTTGGAACTGCATGAGGAGAAAAAACAACCAATCAGGAGCCCCCAAACCCACCCTCATCCTATTTTTTACAAAAAACCCACACATTTGTAAATTTAATTAACAAAAGTCTGCGAGTACTAAGCTCGCAGCATAAATTATAACAAAAATAATTTTGCAATTATAATAATAATTATAATTAAGGCGCCGCTCCGTTTCAGTATGTATACTACAGGCCGACGGGTTATTTTTAATTAAGCCGTTGCCCAGTAGGTCGTTTTGAGTCATCATTTCAGTTATTAAATTCCACAAACGTTCTACACAGCGCTGTGTATAAACTTCAGTCTAAAGAATTCAGTAGGGAATTTAAACGTGAAACAAACACCTACCAGATTCAAACTCACCACCTCGCGACAGAACTCAGTTGCCTTAACGCTTACGTCATACTACCTTTGAATAACTTGAGTGAGTAAAGTAGTGAGTATTATTTCTTACTAATAAGTAACTTTATCGAATCCAAAAATAATGTAGATTTAACTCCGTTGATTTGTTTAATTCACATTTCAATCGACTTGAAACTTTGACTAGATTACGAATAAGATATTCTATACTGCTTTACCAAAGAAATTTTTCTTTCTAATAAAGACTAAAATTCTCTTTTAAATGTTTACCATAAAATGGCAAAAATCTTGCTAAAGGTTAACAAAAATTGAAAACAATGTCGAGGCCTCGGTTGCTCTGAGAAATTAATCTAAACTCACTATAAGGTTAGCCAGTAGCTCTACTTTTTTTTTTCAAAATTAATTTTTCGAGCTTTGGTTGCCTACAGGCAACCGAGATTTCTATATTACAAGAGTTGTCAAGATAATTTAACAAAAAGAAGACACTAATTTTTATTTTACTTAAAATTTTTGTTTAATGAAAATGTTTTTGAGAGCAAAGTTAGCCAACGAAGTTAGATAACCATGTTTACAAAAGAATAGCTTTCAAAAGAGATCAAGGTGAAATTTGATATTGTTTTCTTCATTTTATTAAAATAGAAATTTCAGAGTATCCGTTGCCGCCAGGTCGTTTTGGATTATCCATCACCCTCTCCCTCTGTTTTCCGTTTTCTCATAAGGTAGGAACTACTTCAAAGTTGCTTCCTATTGCAATTGCAATAACTATTCCCTATGATATTTTTCTATTCGCTCACCCCTTCAGGTCACAGGATAAAAATTTTTAACCTTGTTTTTTGTTCTCCCATAAGGTGCAAAATGATCTTTAAAAAAGTTGCTCCATATTGTAGATGTAATAACTATTCTCTATGCCATTTTTACATGCGATTCTTAATCATGTGTGATAATTTTTATTCACAAAGGCAAATAACAACTTTTTTCAAATTAATTTAAAAAAAGGCGAGTTTAATGGTTTTTTTAGGTAGATACTTTCTTTAATCATTGAAAGAAATGTGGGTGAATCGACTTTTAAACTGTTTAATGATATATTGAGGCACATTTATCTATGACGAATTTGGTATGAGTGAAATGCTAATCAAATAGAAGCAGAAACCAGTTAGATAAATGTGCCACAACGATAACAAAATTGTGTTGAAGTTAGGATACTTTCCCTCTACTTACACCACTGTTGCCGAACTTCCCTTCTTATATCCTGGTATACTGTTATCTTGGCAATGGTGTTATGCATCTTGTATAGTAAAATCGGCGATGAATTTGGGATATTCAGCTAAATAAAAAATCTAATTCACACTCAGGGAGACAATGACTCATGGTGACTCATGACTCATGGAATTATTTCTCGATCTGCTCTGCAGGTGCAAATACTCAAATTTACTTCGAAAATTTTCAAAATTGTAGTATCGATGTTTTCTTCGAGTAGAGAATTCGATGCTGTCGGTAGTATTCTGTTCTTTATTCACGACAAATACACAGCTCGCGTGAAACATAAGTTATCGTTTCCAGGAAAATCGAACATTTTTCTTTTCAGAAGTTCTGTTGAGATTGATACTTTCCATCAAAATTGGAATCACTTAGCAGCAACTATTAGTCGCCGAGTAATGACTCGTGAGTCATAAGAATGACTCAACCATACCATGCTATATAGATGTAACAGATACTGTTCAGAATAATACCTCATTTTAATGCAGTCCATTCGAAGTTGCATTAAATCACTTATTCCATGAGTCATGAATCACCATGACTCATTGTCTCACCTGAGTGTGAATTAGATTTTGTATTCAGCTGAATATCCCAAATTGATCGCCGATTTTACTATACAAGATGCACAACACCATTGCCAAGATAACGCCTGTTGTATACTTTATCTGTTCGTTGTCGTTGCTACGCCATCGTTTACTCCGTTCATTATTTTTTTAATATATCTATTCGTTGTCGGATGATTTTTTTTCTTTACTTTCTCTGCTCGTCGTAACGAGAATTGCCAGGAGAAAGTATATAACGGACTTTTTAGAAATGTTTGTTTTGTCTTTGCGTCATCGTTGTCTTTCGAAAAAGTTGAAGCAGTGTCAACTTTTCGGAAAAAGGTTGTAGAGTAAAGTTCGGTTATAGTGAATTTGTAGGGACAGGCAAAATTAGTTCCTTATTTCCGTATAGTGAACGGACTCTTCAATTTAATAATTGTTCATTATATCCAAATATTTCACTATAAATTCAGCTAAGCCGATTTAGAGAAGCACTGGGTAATGGCGATTTGGAGACCATTTGATGAGCGCAGAATCTAACTTTGGATAGTTACATCGGCGTTGGCGTTTTATATTCTAAGAATTTTATATTTAAATTTTAGCTAATTGCTTAAATGTAACCTAATTATATTTCAACACTTTTATTATTAATTTACACCACTAAATTTTTGGAAGTCTTCTTCAATTTTAGATTTCGATATCAAAATAAGAGAAATTGTAGAGTTTCCAATCTTATATTTCTCACATAACGTTTGGCGAGGTGTGTTGGAGGACATTGCAGCAACGATATCGAATTTATCGTTTAAGGACAACGCAGTGAGCTTTTGGCATGATTTTGACATTGTGATTTAGTAATTTACTTAATAAACTAAAACTTACTCATAGGTCAACATGCAAGTCCGGTGCATAGATGGGCAGGGATAAAAGTATAAGGAACTGTGAGAAACAATGACTCACGACATGAACTCAAGATCCAGGAATTGCACCCTGAGTCATCGTGTCCTTTCTACTTTGCATTATGTAAATAAATAAGTCCTTTAAGGGCGATATTTTAGGAATCAAGGATTATTACAAATTAGTCATAAACTGCATTTCACATAGCATTTATGAACTTTCTANCAGCAACAGACACCAAGTTCTATGACATGGATGGAAATCTTGGACCAATAGCTTATCCATCAGATGGACTCTACGTCATGAAGTTTAGAAATCCAACTACTAGTGCTCTATTAACTTCCAAAGAATATTCAACAGTACAGCTATGGCACAAGAGATGTGCACATATCAACATCAATTACATCAAAGAAAAGAGATTTTTTTAAATTAACTACCGCTACATCAATTTCGAATTACGTGAAAATCATGACTCACACAGTCAGTCATGACTCCCTGAATCAGTGAGTCTGACCAAGGCCAAACTGGGAGCCAAGGTGAACACTGGCTATTTTTTAAAATAAATGAAAAATTATTTTAATTATTTTGTTGCCCATATATCGGAAGTAGATTCATTTTGTCTCATAGAATGCTCAATATTTCGTTTCGGCTAATCATGTCGAATAGGATTGGGTTTCAGCCATATAGTGAGTTTCGAGACTGTTTTTTTTTTAATTTATAGCCGATGGTTATGGGTAGGCTTTTAACATATTGTGTTTCCTAAATCTCTAAGAGTAAATATTTTAGTTCTATTTTTTGAATGCCCAATATCATAAGTTTCTGAACCAATGAAAACACTGTATTTAGTATTCACTGCAAGAGCATCAATTCGCCGAGTTTATTCCAAAAATATACGATTTAGAAAATAGGCATGAAAAATTCTTTTAAAGTCTTATAAATGTAAAAGTAAATACAAATTTAAGCATTTGATATTGGATCCTCGTCATAACTCTAATGCAATTTACATTCAAATTAATATAATATTCTTAAAATATTTTAAATCGAATAATGTTAAGTTATTTAGTATAACGTAAAGAATCCTTTCATTTGTGTAGAATATTTAGTATCCACGGTTACCAATTTTTGGTCCATCCGGTCGGTATCCGTAAGGATTTTGATTTTTGTATTCATTTTGATAATCATATGATTTCCTATTAAGTTTCTGTTTATCAATATTAGCGTAGATGAGGTCAAGGGATTTTTGAATTGCTTCAGGAATTGGAGGTGGAGTTGGAAGATGTTCACCTGAAAAAGTATAAATTTGCATATGCGTGAGAGAGATAAAGTCATAACAGTTCGAATTGAAGCTGACCTCTTGGTTGGAATCCATTTTCGTCGGAAATATAATCTACTCGTAAAAGTTTCCCTTCGGGGGAATAATATTGGTAAAATCCTTCAGCCACTTGGATTGGATCTCCATCTACCGATCGGGGAGCTTTGAGAAATCCTTTCTGAGAAGCAATAGTCCCATCATTGTTCTCGAAAAAGTAGTTGTAGCTCCCATCTTCATTGTTCTGATTTTCTGTTCGAACATTTTGTATATCTTGGTAACGGATATCGGGTCTAAATTGATTCTCTCTGTTGTACTGATCAAACCGTCTGGGGTTATTGGAGTAAGGTCTTGTTGAATCCTCCCGTGATCGGATGGATCTATCGTCGTAGCCATTACGTTGATGTTGGTTAAGATCTTGACATGCACCAAATCCCGTTAAAAACACACCAATGACTAACAGGATCTGAAATTATATAATTTTTTTTTAATGTTTTTTATAACGTTTAAATATTATTCCGAATTGTAATTTTTTCAACTCACCATTCCTAACATTTTGACTTTTTCTGGAACAGGAAATTCACACAAACTTTGAGTTCTGTTATTGTTTCTGAAGAAGAGTGCTACTGAACTGTTGAGATTACATAATATCACATTTCCTTATATATGGAAGATTTCATCTCAGAAAAGTCACATAAACTACAAATTGGATGGATTGGCCATAAAAACCATAACACTTAAGTTTCGATTTCATTGATTTATCGATAGAATAGACTCAAACCCATTGGCTAAATTATAGGGTTAGGAAAGATGTACCCTTTCCTAATGAGATGCGAAGAGATCTTTATGGGATATAAATTGACTATTTAGGCAATTTGCCTGTATACAATCTATTTTTTTTTGAAAGGTGTATCTATCAAATCATGCTTGCTCGCAGCCTTAACACATCATTTTTGTAATTAATTTAAAGTATTTAAAATTAAAATGGATAAGGTACCCGAAAGCAATCGCGCACAGAGCAAATCCGTGAAATATTTGGAAAAAAGTCAAAAGTGATAAAAATATGTTTAGCATAAAAAAATTTTTTTTTTTTGACATTGACGCTGTAAATGTTGTTATATAAGATATTAATGTCCACACATTTCTGGAATTGGTCAATGTCCTTTGCATCTGAAAATAATCACATCGATACTCACACATTTAAGATGACTACTGAATAAAAACACTAACACATTGCCCTGTTTCTTATAAAGCTATATTATCCAGAAAAGCCCTACAAAATACCGGATAGTAGTTAGATGTATTAGAGAATAGCTGCACCTCTACTTTTGGTTATTGCAGACAGGACGATAAGATTAAGGGGTTACAGATCTCGTAACCACAGGTGACACTTTAGGTGACGCCGCTACTTTCGTTATCGGGGACCTTGGTCTGGAAGGGGAAGCGGTAGCGGTAGCGTTGAAATTTTTTATAAAAGTAGCGGGGGCCGTTGACCATGGTAGTGGTAGCGTTAAGGAGTTTTACTCAATAATAGTCAATAATTATTGGAGCACTCCTTTCTCCAGCAAATAGCATGGGTCAAAAGTAACTTCCAGTCGTTCCAAAAACACTGGTTGGACTGTATAGTATTTTTATACATTAGGGAAGCCTTTACATCCCAAATGTGTAACTTTATATAAACATTGTGTAGGTTCGTTAGGCATCTGCACTGTATCTTACAAATTTGACAATATTCGGACAAACTAATACATAAAATAGATTACAAAAAAGATTTCGAATATTTGTATAGTTTCAATTAAACACTCTTAGGATGAAGAAGAGGCAGTTTTGTTCTCATAAATTTAATACTTCATAAGACTTTCGAGACTGAAAAGACAATGTTAATTGTGAATCGCAAAGTGTAAACTTTGTTTACATTTGGAGATAAAACTGCATATTCACTTTTCGATTCACTTCTTATAAGCAGAGGGCGGATATATACTTTCTAAAAACCAGCGTTTTACTTACTTAAATACTTGCCAAAAAGCGACGAAATACTGATAAAAAAGTATAAAATAATTAACAATATTTTGTTATTTTTGGTAAGTATTTACAATTTTTTTAATTAATTCACTTAATTGAACCCTAACAACCCGGTTGTATACTGATTTGGATCATAAAAATCGAACTGTTTGATTTATTGTTTAAGGAATGTTTAATTTAAACACTATCGTAACTCCAATACATAAGTCAGATGATTGTTATATAATTTGAAGGAAATTTTCATTAAATTTTTTCTGAAAAAAAAAGTTGGTTTCTCCAGAAAGTATACCATTATTTGGAGCTCGTGTTAACCGATGTAAAAGCATGTCTTTATTATAACTGGGACCGCGAAAAAGCGTTTGTTGCAACTGAAGGTTCGGCTTAAATCTTTGGGTCCCAACTGCACACTTTAGTCCAATTTATTTCGGTCCCTCGGGATTCGCCTTGCCGAAAATTTAATGGACGCATAATTTAATTTTAAATATACTTCTTTGAACAAAACTGTGAACTTTTACGCTCTGCAGTTTATCGTTTTGACTCATCGGCAAATTTAGAGCGAATATGAGAGAAATTGTCCTCGAAAAACGATTAATACACCAAATTACTTGACAAAGTACTTTTTAATTACTTAATATTCAAAATTACTTTCGAAAGTACTTCCTAATGCCTAAAAACCAAAAATACTTAAAATACTTTTTTATAAGGGCATTCCATTCATCCTCAAATTACATGAATCGGAAAGATACGAAGTTACAGAGGTGCAGGTGCAATACCCAAAAAGAAGTAGATAAGTAAGTATCCGCCCTCTGCTTATAAGCTACAGTAGAGAAATTAATAATTAAATTTTTTTTAATTTATAAAAAAAAAATAGAAATTAAAAGAAATTAATGATTGTTATGACAAAATAGACTAAAAAAGTCTGTACTGTGTAATTGTAATTATTGTAATGAAAGAACAAATAGCTTCAAATACCTAAAATTGCTATTTTTAAATTACATTGCAATTACAGCGTTTCAAATGTAATTCAATTACCATAACCATTACGTTATGTGTGATTGTAATTGATATAATTAATTAAATGTAATTGTAATTGATTCAATCTCTTTGCGTATTCTATCGTGGGAGTTCTGTATCGCCTAGGTGTGTAGATGTAAGGAGACTCGTAATCTCACTGTAACCAAGCGAGGCTCTAATTCCCAGGGTCAATAGTATGAGTTATAAACTCTCCTGTGAAAGAAGGAGAACCATGATCCAGTGTACTGCTAATAAATAAACGAAGGGGCTGATTTTGACGGGTTGACCAAAGGGCTGACTACGTTTTTTTTGTTATATTCAATTTTTTTAAGTTTTCTTCAGTACTTAATTTTAGGTTTTTATCTTCTCATTAGATTTTGTTATCTTTTTTAGGATTTTATTCATTTTTTTTTAGGTTTCCTTTAGCATTTTTTCAGATTTCATTGTGCTATGACGAGGTTCGTTTTCCGTTCACTGTAAAAGATATAATGGAGTTGAATACATGCACCTATAGAAACCCTAAACCCTAAACCCTAAAAAGCTAAAATCTTAGAGAAATCTAAAACATTCCCAATTTTGCTGTGTTATTATAATCAACAGCCGATGCCTAAATTATACCCAAAAATTTATTCTAGTCATTAATTCAGCAATTGGGTTAACTTTGGGTTTGTCAGTATTTTCGCAGTCAGCTCTTCAAAGAGCTGACGGTCAATCCCTCAAAATCGGCCCCTTCGTTTATTTTTTAGCAATAGAAATACACCGCCAACTCTACTTTTTTACTTATTTCTCACACTGTTTTTTCAGGAAATATTTTTTTACTGAAAACAGTTTTGGTCTAGATAAATACTCGAATTGTCGAATTGTGTTTTGGATTTTACAAAAACATCTAAAAAATATTCAGCAACACTAGGATGGATGAGTAAAGAACTTATTTAATAATTAGTTGTAGCACTTTCTGGTTTGCAACTGGTCTGGTTAGAATGTGAGTGAAGAGAACGACATATTGAGTTTGATTTTCTCGATTTTTTCAGCAAGGGTTTTTAGTTAAACACTTTCTCCATGTATAGAAACTTTTGCTCTTTATAAAATTTGGAGGTTGGAAACTCCCATCTTTTCCTATTCTAACTCACATCAAACTCACCTCATCTGCATATACTTATTTCTGAACTCTAGAGTAGAATAGCATCCGTCTGTCCGTTCGAACGAACAGACGAATGATAAGATCTCATAATCCACTCCAGAAGCTCCGCTGCTCGTCTTTAATATTTGTTTCGAGTGTGAACTACATTTGTCCAAAAGATGTACAGAGGGGCCAGAATATATGTTGGCAAAAGAAAATCCTAACATGCAGTAACCAAGTGGGGGCTCTGACCTTGAAACAAAAAAGAACGCTAAAAACTATTCTTATCCATATCAATTTGCCAATCACTTCAGTACGATAATGTACCCTTTTCCGCTCCATATAAATTCACTTCCAACAGGCGTAAATATTCTCATTTGTATTATTGAATCAAAATTATTTTTCGTTTTTTTTTGAAAAAATATATATGGTCAAGGTGAATACAATTCTTCTTCATTAATCAGGATGAACTACAAATTATTATTTTTTGGTAACTTTTATTCTTTTCACGCTTTATTTTATGGACTTGTTTTGATTGCAGGTGTAGAAATCAAAAGCACAAATGGCTATATACAGTGGAACTCGCTTATAAATTTTATTTTAACGGAGAATTCTGCTCTTATAACCGTCATGGTCTTTTAACGGATATAAGACCAATTTGGTCTTATATAAAAGCTATGAGGTTTTTGAATGGAATAAGCGTGTATAGTTAATTATTCGGCGGGAACTTAAGTAATTAAATGAATAAGCAATGTTGGGGTAAGTCTGTGGCATACCATTTCAACTAATCTTTAGCTATCGCTTGTACTCTAATGCAAATTTTCTTTTTCTCCAAAATCGCCTTTATTATGGCGAAAACATAAAAGTGAAGTCCAGGTGGCATTATTGCAAACCAAATTATACGAGAATAATAGTTAATGCGAATGATAATGCGAATGCGAATGCGAATGCGAATGCGAATGCGAATGCGAATGCGAATGCGAATGCGAATGCGAATGCGAATCGTTAATGCGAATGCGAATAATAGTTAATGATTCGAACTTTAAACTTTAAACTAAGCTCTTCCTACTTCTTTCTTTGGGAACATTTAAGTGAACCTTAAATCTTAAGTTCAGCAATTAAGAAACAAATTTGGAAGAGAGTTGAAGAGGCGGATGAGTAGTAAGTTAGAATGAGAGCAGGTATCATGTGACTGGAAACAAGCGAAAATTGGATTTTTCAGTCCCGTAAATTGAAGGGGTAGTGAGGTGGGAAGATTCTTTCGCTAATTTCAAATACCTTATTTTATACTCTAACATTTGTATTCGACATTAGTTAATTTGTTTTAATACATCTTTGTTAAATTATTATAAGTGTTTTTTTTTACCAAAATTTAACGCACCTGTGTCAAATTATTGGAATTTGATCCAAACTCCAATATTTGACGCATGAGCGTTAAATTTGTCATAAATTTTATGCATGGAATGACTATCTAACAGTGGAAAAGTTACTCAAGATTTGCGCAAAGATCACAATTTCCCACAAATAAAGCGCGAGACTTTCCGGAAATGTCTTACTAAAAAGTACAGTTTCAAGTACAAGCGTATCTTTAAGAGACAGTAGTTAGAGCGTACTGACATTACATACGTCATACTAGCGTACGTCGGTAGCGATATGATCACAGGATAAGATGAAACGGACGTCGAAATAGGAATAGAGTCAAAGTAAACAAGCTAGCCATTTAAAAACACAGTGAAGTCCGGTTACAGTGAATCTTTAGGGAGCGGCAAGATTCATTCAGCATAGCCGGAGTTCATTATATCCATATAGTGAACGGACGCTACAATTCAATAATTGTTCGCTATATCCAAACATTAGTGTATAAATTCAGCTACTTCGATGTAGAGAATTACTGTGTGATCGAAATTTGCTTAAGCCTTTGAATATGGTTATATTCTCATGTTGAATTTCCATTTAAAGTAAAGTTAACTCTTGCAGCATCTAATAAACTGCCCCAAGAGTGTTTTTGGCAAGCGTAATCATTTTGGTACCTTCAATAATTTAACTAGCGCTTTGTTGGCTTAGAAGCTAGTTCCCCTGCATACATAGGCTGTATACGGCTAGTTGTATAGTCAGGTAAGAGGAGATGCTTAATATGCTTTTAATTAGGAATGGTGGATGCACAATTGCCAACAACAAGAGAGGGTTTTCATTTCAATTCTGTAAAGTTGTTTTCCACTGTATACGGAGTTTAAAAAAATTTAGAAGTCATCCAATCTTTCTTTCGTTTTAAGAACATGACAATGCACAACCTTCCTTTGATAACTGGCATTTAGTTTTCGGATCTAGTCACTTTTGCCTACAATAGTCCCAGATTCCATGAACATTTTCCCATCAGAAGTTCTTCAAAACAAAAATGTTTCGTAACTGTGGATTTGACTTCTAAACTGAAAGTGGGTTATGTAAAACTCACTCTAATAGTAAGTTCCATCTAATTTAGGTGCATAAATGTACATAGAAAAATAAGGAATAATTAATTGTAGAATTCAGATATATTTCACTACAACCGGACAAAATGACTCTTGGGACAGGTATGTGTGGTTCACTAAGGCCGGAAGTTCAGAATAGTCCATTTCGTTATAGCCGGCAGAGATGAGAACACCAAGGGTTTTGAAAACACGACACACATGCACGCAGGAGACCCCAAACACGACTACACGCAACACGCATCTTCAAAAAGTCAAAAAATACAACACGCACGAGACGCCACGCGTGCTTCTGCCAAACACGATACGCAATTTTTTAAATTAATATTTTATTTTATTTTTAAAACTTTATTTGTTAACTTTCTAATTTCTATTAACCACTTAACAATACTTTCAATCTCATGAATGTAAGTTAAGTCACTAAGCGTTGAACTACTTAGTTATATGTCCTTCTGGCCGTCAATGTTGATCCTGTTATTGAGAATACTCTTTCATCGGTGCTTGATGATGTTGGCCAAGTAACCATACCTATTATCTGAGGAAATTGTGTGGCGCCACGCGAAAAGGAGAGAATGTCAAAATTCTTTCGATCTAGCATATAAAATTTAAATTAAACATTGTAATCGTATCTTTTGAAAAGGCTTAATTAACAGGTAATTTGCGGCAATCTGAAGTCTAAATACCGTTGTACTTCATCGGCCTCATCATCTTCATCATCGCTATCTTCGTAGGCGTTTGCATCCGTCTCAATGATCTTCCGCTTCTTTGAAGGGGGATCTACAACAAAGTTACTCGTTTCTTTGTGATTGCGTACCTTTGGTTACCGCCAAACGGTAAAGAAATTTTTCCCTTGCTTTTTTTTTCGCTGAGTATCTCAAGTCAAAGCACGGCAGGCACGACGTCGACGGAAGAAACAAGCACGCGCGTAACAAAGGATGGTGAAATCTAAAACACGCCTCGCACGATTTGCGTGGGTGAGTGACGTATTGCGTGTTCTCATCTCTGATAACCGGACTACTTGACACATAATCTCCCATTTCCTCGGCAGGGACCGAACAGTACGGTTTGCAATAGCCGGAGTTCTATCATACCCGGACTTTATTGTACTAATAAACTTTTAGTTATTTAATACGGAATGTATTACATATTTTACTCAAATCAAATCCTTCGTATCTCGTTCTTGATTCTATAATAGTATCAGATTGACACTTTCGATGAGCGGTCATAAAAATATTTCATCACACAGTGGGAAATACATTGTTACCTGTAGAGACATACAAATTCAAAAATCTATATAGAATTTTTGTTGATTGTTAAATTTGTCTATATTGTTACCTAAGCTGATCTTAAACAACTCGAAGCACTTAGGCATAAGTGTTTGAACTAAACTGTGATTATTCCATGTATAGCTGCAACTGCTTGTGTTTTTCTAGATTTCAGGTCACCTATTTTAATTTGATAGGATAGCGAATAAGAACTTATTTCTTTACTTTATTCAATTTAAAAATCAATGAATTTATACATTTATGAATTTAAGTGTGAAAAGTAGTAAAAGAAGTTTGTGCAAAAAAAATAGTATGCCCGACCACGTGTTTAGTTTCTAAAAGGAAGACGAGAAAAGAAAAATGTCGATATTGACCATGTTTTGGTCTTAGGGTGTATGCACATAGAGTCGCGACAGCGAATTTTACAAACGCGACGGCGATTTTGCTGAATCGCGGTTACAAAGACGAATGTGCAATCGTAGACTCAATCGCGCTTAATTGCACATAGCATGAGCTACGATTGCGATTGAAATATTCCATTGGAAGAAATGAGCAATGCAAAACAATGTAACAAACAAGAGAAGCAAAAAGAGGGGTCGGCAGGTTCTCTGTTGAGTGAGGTGGAAACACACATAGGGGTCAAACTTTGATTTTTTTTTTCAACTCACCATCTCTCATCATTACAAAATCGCATGTCGTCACGAAAATATGTTTCGAACAGATAAGAGAGAATCGCTCCTAGGGACGATAAAATATCTAAAAACTCACATCGCGATTGAAAAAACTCGCGTCGCGAATCGATGTGATGGCTTTTGCGTCAATCGCGATTACTAAAATCGTCATCACGTATGTAAAATTCGCTGTCGCGTCTCTATGTGCATGTAGCCTTATGTAAGAGACACCTACCACAAACTTGGGCTTAGAATTCTGGTCTTATATCCGTTTTGGTCTTATAACCGTTGGTCTTATAACGCGATATTTCCCCATGCCAAATACATTGTTCCAAACCAAGTGCGCCGAAAATTTGTCTTAACATCGAATTGATTTTATATCCGAAGATGTTATAAGCGAGCTCCACTGTACTTCATTAAGTCACAGTTGAGCTGTTATGATTAATAATTTATAATGATACTATGATCTTTTGCTATTACTATTATTCGTTTTCGAAGAAACAGATCGAGTGCGATTATTACAATAATTTCATTCCTCCCATCATCATTGTGTTCGTGGCCTTCTCAAACCTCTCTCTGCCATTCCGTCTAGTCCCACATCACCCCATATCCCATTTATCCATCTAATTTTAATAAGATTTTAATAAGGACATTTTGATTGGTGTAGTGAGGATTAGACCGTCAGGTCGTGACTTAATCTCATCATGTCAAGTCACGTTCAGTTACACAGATATGCAATAATCAACCCATCTCATATTTTACACAAATTCACAATGGATTTAGGCTATCACCTAGGCCATTAGCAGAGGCTTCAATTTGAATTTTTTTTCATACTGTTGTAGCCCAAAAAGTATGTATGCAACACTGACTCAATATAGTATTTCGGACGATCGATCAGACATGTATTAAAGGATTTTTGTATCAAAACTAATAAACAATTGGCGAATAAAGAAAAGTTGCGCAAATATAAAATTTTGCTTTCTTAAAAATCTTCACTATTAAAATATTAAACTATTAAGGACTCTGAACTATTAAAAACTTTGAACTATTAAAAAATTTGGGCAATTTCAAAATAAGTACACTATTAAACAATTTGCACTGTTAAACAATTTGCTGTATTAAAAAATTTGTTCTATTAAAAATTCGTAAATATTAAAACCTTGTACTATTAAAAAATTTGTACAATCAAAGAATATGCAGCATTAAAAAATTTGTACAATCAAAGAATATGCAGCATTAAAAACTTCACAACAGTTAAAGACCATGAACTATTAGAATTTGTCCGATTACAAACCTTTGCACGTTAAAAACTCTCATATGAAAATCTTTGGAATATTAAAAGCTTTGCATCATTAAAAATTGTAAGTACTCTCGAACCAAATAGCATTGAGCCCTCGGCGGGATTCACATATTACAGTTTTCCAAACAAATCTCTGAAAATTGGAATTGTGTGCGGTAGTCATTAAATTGATTAATTCGATGTTTCTTTCGGTCTATCCCGAATCCAATATTTCTGTTCATATTTTTGAGTTTTGACTTCTGTATCATTTAAAACAAGTTGCCTGCATTTATTTCGTTTTTGATTTGGAGTGACCAGGTTTCATTACAGTAAAATATGTTGTACCCTGTGTCCCGGAAATGTTTAACGTGGAGGAAGTAGTACTCACGTTGAGCTGCTATGTCATTGCATTCCAGGAATACAGGTTTACTGAATAATTTATGATATTTAAACTAGCATTTTTCAATTAATCATTTTCTGAATGTCGCTTTACCAAATCTTGGAAAGTTATCACCTTCTAAACACTTTTAGTGCAAGTTTTCGACTGTAGAATACGCATTACTTTCATAAAAGTGATGACAAATTTGTCTGATTTCAGAGAGTACTCATACGACTTTTCTAATGATAACCACAGGTGTAACCTCACTTCAAACGAATCGATTATTCGATTGACTTGACTTGGTTGTTGTATCAAAGTTGTAGGAGACCTAATATTGGTTCGACCCGAAACATTACTAGCCGAAATCCTGACGATTAATATCTGAGGTTACGAGAGTGAGAGTAACAATATAGTGTAAACTCAAAATAACAGATTCCGCAGTGAAGTGAGACATAATTTATTTTTAATCATTCATAAAAGAAAAAATAACGGGATTAGGTGCCAAAATTTACCAATGAATTTTGAAAAATTTTGTCCATTTAGAAAATACACGGGCATTATCCAAATTTAGGGTTACAGAGTAAAGTTTAAGTTAGATAGAAAAAATTACGAATGAATGGCGCATTTTGTCAGGTATTTTGGAAAATTATTCAATTTAGAAAATAGCCGAATTCGGGTATTTTTCAAAATGAATAAGTTTCTAAAATTCATATTCCTACCAGATTGAACAAAAAAAAAGAGCAATTTCGGTTATCCAAAGTTTTTGGACTACTGGTTCTTTCTATGTTTGCATGTACAGATATGTACTAAAATTTCTGAGCATGAAATTGGTTATGGTTGCGATTTTTTCTAAATATTTTGAACCATGGAGCCTTTCCAATGCGTGTCAGTATATTTTTGAAAACAGTACCATTTGCATGAGAAGGGCATTAGACAATTATTGTAACAGATAAAATTCAAACTTTGCATAAAGCTAAGAAGTTGGTGCTTGGATATTTCACAGTTGAACCAATCTTCTTCATTAGGTGTCAAATGTGGGACATGGAGCTCTACATAGTGAAAGTTATACCTATATTTACTTAGGAAATTGATTAAATCTTGTGGAGTAATATAGTTTGAAATTGACATAACAGGAAACTTGTTTGTTGCCACGGTATTTTTAATTGGATCAAATTGTTTTATTATTTTAAACATTGCATGATTTTTTGCAATAAGTTTCGTTTCCAGTGATCTTTTTCTTAATTTAAATATTTTTGGTCAATATTTTGTGAATTGCTTCTTTAAAATGGGTCATTGGAGATGCTCGGTTTGTCGACGTAGGCAAAGTTCAAACTTGTATCCAGTTCGAACTAAAGGCAAGTTTTGGCCTATATACAACAGTTTTAGAGTCGACGGAACAAAAGAAGATTTAGTATGCTCAAAATACCACGTAAGAATTAGGAAGAAAATGAATGTTATTTGGCCTAAGATTATTACGAATCGAGAAAAATTGAAGAACGCTGAAGGCTCGAACATACCAAAAGATAACTACAATTATGATTCAAATTGTGAAGAATATTCTGAAACTGACCCTCAAAATCGATCTGACATGGACCTTTGCTTGGAAACTGAATTAGAACTGTCTTTGGAATCTCAACCTGAATCAATGCGTCAATCTCGTTCATGTTCACAACCGGTTTCAGTATACTTACCTGATACATGGTCACAATCTGACTCTGGCTATCTAGACGATGAGATACCTGTACGAGATAATGAGCATATTTTTTCAAATAAATCATTTTCCCGGAAAGACCACTGCAACTTACCCGTAACCCGTTTAGGTATGAATTTCTTTCTTTTTTAATTTGACCTAGTAATTCAAATGAAACTCATGTATTTCAAAACTTATTTACTACTCGATTTATATAGGGCGAAACTCTACAACTAATTCGGATGCAAGCAATCAATTATGTTCCTCATCGATATCTATTTCGAGTAGAAAGAGTCTTAAGTTACATCTTTCCAAACTATTAAGCTACCAGTCAACTCAATCAAAATGTTTTTTATGTGGACTGAACACGGAAGAGAAAACCAATAGACTTCGATGATGCAGGTGAACGTGAGAATATTTATATTGGTTTATGTTGAGTCGTTCAACTATTTATTTGATTTTCAATATAAATATCTATTTGTCATCCTTAATTCCACTCAATCCGCACCTGCGACTACTGAGTTTCAACTACTTATTGGTAAGGGCAGTAGGCTGTGGGCTATAGGAATGACTGTGAGTTATAGGGAGGGCTGTGGGCTAAAGAGAGGGATGTGGGCAATAGGGATGGATGTAGGCTATAGGGAGAATTGTGGGCTAAAGGGAGACGGTGGGCTATAAGGAGGCTGTGGGCTATAAAGAGGGCGGCGGGCAATAGGGATGGATGTAGGCTATAGGGATGATTGTGGGCTATAAGAGAGGCTGTGGGCTATAGATAGAGCTGTGAGCTATAGATAGAGCTGTGAGCTATATGGAAGGCTGTGGGCTATAGGGAGGGCTGTGGACTTTTGTGTGTGTGTGTGTGG
>NIPM01000099.1:6064-144529 GCA_002738285.1 Holacanthella duospinosa
CCGAATAGGCACTCATGGCACTTACTGATTTGCACTTTTCAGTTCGAAGTAATTTTTTTTTAATTTTGACTTATATTGTAAATTCATTTTAAATATTTTGCCGCCAAATGCCAATGGTGTTCTTTATCTCAGCTTAAACCCACTGAAACAAGGTATTTACCATTTTAGTTATCTTTGACATTTGCTGGCAAACCAAAAGGGTGAGGATTCAAAATATCATTGAAAAAATCTCACCCCCCATTTGATCATAGGTAAAAAAAATTTTTTTTTCGATTAACTTACCAATTAGGTACTTTTTGAAAATTGTTTATTGAGCTTCATGAATATTTTTTTTTAAACAAATCGAATATTCTTGAAGATGAATGGTTTAACTAATTGGTAAGTTGTTTTATTTTTAGTTATGTACCATGTCAGTTCAACCTAAAAAATTGTTCATATGGAACTACCCAATTGTTTTATGCTTATTATTATCTCAAAATTCTGGTTGAGACAAATATATTCAACTGCATGGTCACAGGGCAGTCACATTTCTACGATTTGGTCTCTACGCCCGTTGCATTTGTTTATGTGGGAGTTTTAANGGTCTCTACGCCCGTTGCATTTGTTTATGTGGGAGTTTTAAGTTTTCCATATCCAACTGAATGATCCCAAAGATTCGCTCTAGTCAGTCTGTGCATGCTCTTCAACGCATCATCATTTAGGTAAATGTCCATTGGAGAGATATCTAATAGACTCTCCATTGTAGCGGTTGGCGTTGATTTCATTGTTTCGCAAATGCCCAAAGCTGCTTGCCGTTGGACAGCCTGGAGATATTTTAAATTTACTGCTGATTCCACTGCCGGAAACCAGATCAACCAACCAGACCAGGAAATATGATAGAACCGGTCTGATTACCGCAGTATACAGCCAGGCACTGAAAGCTGGTTTTGGACTCCATGTTTTTCCCATGGCACTCCTACATTGGTCTAAGGATTCAGAACATATCCCGGCTTTTAACATGGTTGATTCGACAGCGCCATGATTAAGCAGGCCCAAATCATCCACGTACGCATGTGAAAGCAGTTGGGAGTACCATTTTAAGCGTACCAACACCTCACTAACTANTATATTTCGATTTCTCACTCGCCTCTTTGGCAAGTTTCGAAATAAACTGACGCCCTTGGTCACTCACAAACTCATTAGACAATGAATGCCTTAACAAAATTTTGTCGCGTATTCCGGCAACTACATTTTCAGCTGTTGCCGCGACCACCGCTAATGATTCTACATATCGACTAAAATGATTCACAAAGATTAGGGCATACTTATTGCCATTATTTTTAGAAGGAATAAAGGGACCTATGAAGTCTATCCCTACCCTTTCAAAAGGAACACTAACTTCCTCAACATTTTGCACGANACACTAACTTCCTCAAAATTTTGCATGAGTCCATGCTTTGGTCCACGACGGACTCTATGGATTTGACATATTTGGCAACTGAGTACAAAGCGTCTAGTGTCTTTATACGCATTTTTCCAATAAAATCTAGATTTTATTGTTGCCCATGTTTTAGTCATACCTAAATGACCGCCAAACTCACTAGGATGAACTGAAGTCAGAACTTCTTTTCTGAGACCTTTCGGCAAAACCAGTCTCCAAGCTCTGCCTTCTGGCTCATAACCAGCGAAATACAAAATTCCGTTTTGTATACTGTAATCCTCTATATGAGGTACAGGAGCTTTGTTTTCAGACTCTCTGTCTGATTCACTTTGTTCTGCGTTTTCTATAAACCTAAGAATTTTTCTAAGCCATGGATCTTCCAATTGCTTAGTTCTAAGGTCTATGGCTTCTAAAACGAGAATTTCTGAGTCCATAGACTCTGGTGACCCTACTGGAAACCTTAACAAGGGATTCACGTCATTTGCTACTCTCCCTGGACGATGCTTTATAGTCATGTCCTGGGTCTGTAGTGCAAAAGACCAGCGTGCTAATCGCCCATGGGGATCTCTCACGGAGAATAACCATTTTACGCACTGTGATCCGTTAGCACAGTGTAATGGGTGCCATAAATATATGGTCTAAATTTCTGAACTGCATACACAACAGCCAAACATTCTTGTTCGCTCGCTGTGTAGCGTTTTTCAGTGTCCGTCATAGCTCTACTTGCGTAAGCGATTACGCGAGGCTTTCCTTCCTGAATCTGTACCAGGGTAGCGCCTAAGCCATGACCACAACTGTCACAGTGAATTTCTGTTTCACTATTTTCAATGGGATATCCCAAAATTGGACTTGTCACTAAGGCAAGTTTTAACTTATCGAAGGCCTCTTGCTGGTTTTCTCCCCAAACAAAAGGTTGATCCTTCTTTAACAATAAATTAAAGGGCATTGCAATCTTCCCAAAATTTTTCACAAAGCGTCTATAATACCCGCACATATTTATAAAAGATCTAATATGTGTTTGAGTTGAGGGTACCGGAAATTTAGTAATCGCCGTTACTTTTCCCGAATTTACCTCAACTCCCTCACTGGATATTATATGACCTAGGTACTCAAGTTTGTCTGCTCCAAAGCGACATTTACTTGTTTTTAACCTTAAGTTTGCATTTTGAAGACATTGCAGAACAGCCCTAAGCCTCTGCTGATGTTCTTCAAATGTGTTTGCAAACACAATGACGTCACCTAGGTAAACTAGAACCATGGTCCACTTAAGACCAGACAAAACCATGTCCATCAGGTATTGAAAACTAGATGGCGCATTACAAAAGCCCATCGGTAATCTTCTAAACTGACATAGACCATCTGGCGTTACAAAAGCCGTTTTCTCTTGATCTTTTTCGTTGACTTCTATCTGATAGAAGCCTGAGATCAAATCAAGTATAGTAAAATACTTGGCACCACCTAGGCGATCTAGAGCGTCTTCCATCCTTGGGAGTGGATACGCATTTTTCTTGGTTACCGAATTTAATTTACGATAATCGATACATAATCGAGAACCGCTTCCCTTTTTCGGAACCAGAACTACTGGTGCAGCCCATGGGGAAATCGATTCTTCGATAATCCCTGCTTCCAACAGCTCATTTACTTTTTCTTTAATTTTTCCGCGTTCAACAAATGACGCGCGGTACGGATGGAGCCGTATCGNTAGGGATGGAGCCGTATCGGCTGTTGATCCCCTGTCTCTATCTTATGTTTGAACAAATCCGATTTTCCTACGTCTATTTCGTTCGTTACAAAAACGTCCGAAAATTCATCTATGATTTTGAGGATTTCGATCTGCTCAATATAATTCAAATTATTACCAAGTACAATTCCAGGTCTCTCTGTAGTCATTTTGCTTTTCGCTTGACTACTTCTTTCCTCAGAGACTGAATTATTCTCGTTGAAAAGAAACACATTTGCACCATTTTCACATAGTTCTATGGTCGCAATTGTCGTGCTCTTTCCCAACGTTACTGGAGTACGACCCACATTCGTGATCCATACCTCAGTTACATGGTTTGCTACTATAGCATACACATAGGGTTGAACAATGTTCTTTTCGAACTGTAAACTTCGATTTGGACACAGTATCACTGATCCCGAAGAGATATCAGGTATCTTGACCTGAACTCTCACAGAATTCCTCGGTGGAATTCTCACAGTGTTACTTAGTGAACATTTATAAACCTTACTCTCTTTCTCACGGTCGCAAACATAGTCAACCGGAAGAATTTCTGACCCACAAAGATTGGTCTTCAAGAGTAGTTTATTGGTTTCACTTAGGTTTTCCAAATTTGAAATTATTTCACCTTGGCTATTACTAAGCTTTGGTGCTTCTAATTTCTCAGGCATCTTTTCATCCATACGTAGTGATGAAGGACGCCTAGTCCAATCGGTCCCTAACAATAGAGACTCTGGCAACTTGGGCATTACATAAAAACCCCAAATTGACTTTTTCCCCTCACATGTGAAAATTAATTCCACATAATTTGAGAGTATGACTCTCCCTGACGCAGTTCTTACTGACTGGGGGTACTGTATACGTTTTATGTACACAGTGTCCCACTTTCTGTGAGAACTTAGGACTTACTACAGAAATGTTAGACCCTTCGTCAATTCTCACAACATATGTGATTTTTCCAAATAATAAATTTATTATTATTTTAGGTCCAAGGTGCCGATGCCTAAACGGAACAGGCATTCGCTCACCTCCTACGCTCGTATGGTAATTATTTACCGTACAAAATTTTTCTGATTTCTTAGCTTTTTGTACATAACAAAAAGCTTCTGGGGTTTTGGACGTTCCCCTTGCCAACCTTAGTTTTTTGGAAACTCTGGGTTTTCCACTACGTCTCCAGAGACGCCATAAACTGTGGAGCTCTTCACCACTGTTTGGGGAGCCTTAGGACAATCTTTGATGAAATGTCCTGTTTCTCTACAGCGANGAAATGTCCTGTCTCTCTACAGCGATAACATCTACGCTCAAACTGGGGTTTTTGAGAGCCCTGAGGCTGACTATACCCTGTTTGAGTAGAGTTGCGTGGTCTAAAATTCTGCTGTGAACTTCCCTGACGCCTATCGTCAAGTTCAGCTTTAGGAGCTGGCCGTTTGGGTTGCTCAGGTTTCTCCATCTTTCTTAACNCCCCTGACGTCTGTCGTCAGGCTCAGGCTTTGGAGCTGTCCGTTTGGACGGCTCAGGTTTTTCCATCTTTCTTAGCTTCTGCAAAAATTCATTTGCAGTGCTAATTTCGGAACAATGCATAATGTTCCGAAGCGAAAGTGGTAAACCTTTGATCAATTTATCGACTCGTTTTAGTGGGGGCATATTTGGGTCGATAATTCCAAAATATCCCAATTTTTTTGAAACATATTCCCCGGCAGATTTGCATTCTACGAATAGAATTTTGCTAGCTGCCTGTTTCGCTTCCTTGCGTACGGACGCAGGATCATAAAATTGTGTGAGCTCATTCTTGAGCTCTTCCCATTTGGCTTGTTTATTCGCAGTTGTTAACTGCCGAATAAATCTTATTTGATTAAACCTCCACCAATCGAGGACTTCTCCCTCAATTAGCTGGTGAAAGTTTAAGATCAACCAACCTGCGTCAACTGAAGACGCTGCGCAAACGGCATCACACCGTGCACAAAATGACTCTACGTCCATTTTCCCATCAAATTTGGGAATGGACTTGAGCATTGATTTCTGATCAACCTGTACTATGACAGGGATAGCGTCGTTAGCAGCCATACTATTTGGTGCTATCCTCTAGAGACCGAATACTCTAGTCGCTTAGTACCTCTCCCCTTTTTTATAGAGCCCTTGTCTCTAGCTAGCGAGAGCCCTACCCCAGTTAGAAATTTCAACCTCCGTTCAGAAGGAGCTTTTTCTTGTTCTGGCTTGGACCTACCTCGTAGTTTTGACACGAGAGGGATATTACCGGGTCGATGTACTTACGTAGTAGCGACTTACAAAGTAAGCGTCCTAGTAAGTTCAGTTAAAACAATCAGTTTTTCACCAAACAAAACACAAAGTTTCTGCAACACTAAGTTCCTAGAACACTAAGTTCTTCACTGAAAGACACAAAGTCTATCTGGGGTGCTTGGCTTATTTGAGATCACGAAGATCGGCAAAAAATCTACCACCCCCNATTTACTAAGATTTTCGTGATAGGGTTTCCTCTTCCGTCAATTAGCTCTATAGGGCTACTCTTACTAGACCATCATTTAAATATTGTGACGGTTTAGCTTACCTTTTTCGCTAAACCGCTCACCTGCCTATCAGTCCGTCTTCTTCTTTGAAAATTTAATCAAAAACTTTCCTATTTTCAAAACAATTAATTATAATAGAAAAAAGAAACTTTAACTTAAACTTTAAGTTAAAAAAAAACAAAAGAAAACTGAAAACAAAAAAAATCTAACTTTCGACTTGGAGCTTCTCCCGCTCCAATTCCTCCCACCTATTTGGCCGACAACTGACCAACAACCGACCAAAAACTCTTACAATAAAATAAAAACTCAAAACTCAATTCAAATTGCTTTAAGCAATAAATTTAACTTTTATTAAAACAAAACTTTATTGTTTTTAAAAAAAATCTCTTCCAGTCCGGACTGATCGGCGTTCCAACCCAGTGAAGCTGGGAAGGAATACTGGACAACTGGTAACTCAAACACATAGAGACACCCATATTTATACTATGGATCATACATAAGGGCGAACCACAAAGTAACCATCACTAAGAAATAAAATCATAATAATAGAAAATTTTGTTTCATAATAACTAATTATGAATAATATCTAAACATCAGGATAAAAATAATACTAAACTTAGAAATGTGTGCAAAAATTATACATAATAATTTATAACTGCAACAATACTTTTCTCGAATGGCAAGCATCGCCGAAGTTGATGGATTCTAGCGAACATTTGCAAAAATGTTTGAAGTGTATATTCCAATTAAGAAATCAAGTTTAGTAGTGAAATAGTACTGTGGGATTCTCGGCACAAGATTTCTGTCCAGAGTACACAAAATTACCTTCTGATGAAGGCATAGGTAGACTTATACATCCAAGCGCTTCTTCTACATCCTCTACTTGTGTCAGTTGAATAATCTCCTCATGGTCTTCTTTTTGGCTTGCCTCGGAGAAACAAAGAGGACCAATTACGCCAGAGATTTGAGTATATGGCACATGAGTGCTAGCTTAAAGAGCCCCAGATGGTCTTATATTGTTAAAAGAATGGATAACGGCGATTCTGGACGTCTTTTAAATACAAGAGTACATATTCAATTATATTCTAATTTTAATACCTATACTTACGCTCAAACGTATCCTCTTCATCGGTTTTTTTCACAGCTTGACCTATCACCGCTGACCACCTTACAGCCTCATTGTATTTTTCCAACATATGGCGCACTTTAGCCCTGATGACAACAGAACAATTGGCCAAGTGTTTTTGTTTGATCAACCGCTCGTAGTATACAGCCTTATTGGGTTTCTGATGGAAATAATCACGTCTATTTGACAAATAACCAGGCACCTGCCATTGAATAGGGAAAATAAGATTAGAAGCTTTCATGCAGAGAGAATAGATCTGCAGCACAATCAGTGGAGTCCTCTACATCCAAGGCACTTATTTTCCGTGCGAGTCCTGGCCCAGAAAGGGTACACCACTGTACGAAACAAACTCAACACAATGTTCTATGAAGACAACGGAGTTCCAGGCCCCAAAGCTTATACCAAAAACAATATTTGTGATGAAGTTGAGACCTATAGGAGAACCGACAGCTCTATCAACTTACCGAATTAAGAAGACGAAACTCTGACATGATCGCATGTCACATGTAAATATGAAATATGTGAAGGAAACAATATAAAGAGAAGTGGCCACTGGTATATATTCCAAAAAGCTTTCAGACAACTACTGGTGCAAAGAGGGTCAATTAGGAAACGAAACCAGGAAACCATTTCCTAGAATTGAAACTTAGGCTAGCCGAAATGATTCACACCGACTTGTCTGGAAAAGTGCCAGTATCCTCTATCGGGTGATTACAATATTTCTTGCTCCTGAAAGTGGATTACAGTGGGTTTCGCAAAGTCTATTTCCTGAAATCTAAAGACGAGACCATATGCTCCATCAAAGAATTTGTTCCTTTTATTGAGAAGTAGAAAGGGAACAAACTGAAGACCTTAAGAACTGGCAACGGTACGGAGTTTGTCAATGAGAACCTTCATAAATCTCCGTAGAAAGCGGTATCGACCATCAGACAACAGCACTTTACTGCCCAGAATCAAATGGACGAGTTGAGCGGAAAATGAGGACACTCAAATAAACAGCAAAGACGATGATACAGAAACATAATTTGCTGGAATCCAACTGGGTTGAAACAATAGTTACAAGCGTGTACACATAATCGAATTCTCACTAAGCAAGCGACCATAATTACTCCATTCAAGTTAGTATTTTGTAAGAAACCTAGTCTAAAGCATCTTAGGGTCTGCGGGTGCAAAGCCTAGTCAAATTCTCAAAGAAAAGCGTCGTGGCTGGGACGCTAAAGTTCCACCACTCATTCTGGTAGGCTAAGAAAGCAACTCTAAGAAATATCGACTATATGACAAGAAGATTAAAATTGTAAGTTTCGACGAAGAATACTTTACTGTTGTTTGTGGTAAGATACTACTGAATTGGGAACCAGATATTAAGCAGATGAAGAATTAAACAGTGATGAGNGCTACGTGAAGAATACTCTACTGTTGTTTGTGGTAAGATACTACTGAATTGGGAACCAGATATTAAGCAGATGAAGAATTAAACAGTGATGAGAATTACACAGCTGAAGAAGCTGAAGATTTTTTTGAAGCAGATGAGAATTCCACAAACAAGGATGAAGAAGACAGAAGTTAGCGATTCCAAGAGCAAGCTGCGTAAAGAGTCAGGACCACCCGGATCAGCGGAAACATCCGATAAACGTAACGTGATCATCATAATCAAAACGAAGGATGGGAACTATCAAGTAAGAATTAGGAACCAGGGAAAAACCAAGATAGAGATCCCAAAACCAAAACCCGAGTCCTCATCACGTCGGATTCCATTCTTAAGACAAAGTTCAAAATCACGTGGTTCCGCCTCTGAACTCTGAGAGGGACAATTCCCACTAAAAGTCGATTCAAAAAATGACCCATTCGCAACTTAAACGCTGTGTAAACCCTACCTCTGCAACTTATAGTAGAAGCTAAGCTAGGTAACAAAAAATTTGTAAAGTACAACTCTTGATTTTTACTACTTGACCTTAGGTAGTATGCAGACTAAACAGAACTTATTCATTCATTGTCTCAATGTAAATATTGCTAAAATAAATCAAGGAGTAATGCTCAGTGGTGACGGAAAATCAATGAGGCAATTCCCGACGTCGTTGGATAAGTTGTTAAATTTTTATATGTCATTTTTTTAAATCTTGCTAAAACCCCAGCTGAGTAGGTGCTGAAATATGATTTTGACTTTAGGATGACAAAACTTGACCTTACCTCATTATTGTTGACCATATTTGATTATTGACCAAGAGTTCACAAATTAATTAAAACAAATGAAACTTGCGCGATTATTTAGAATTGAAGAGAAGAAATAAGAAAAAAGATGCCCCTGAGCTTAAAAAAGTTTAACCAAGAAAAAAAGTGAACAAGGCAATCAGAAGGCTCGTTTCATACATCACTAGGCTTATCAAATAACACTTTTCAAACTTAACTTTAAACTAATTCGGGAATACCCTCAATATAATAAATATTCTGTTTGATAATTTTCAATACACATTCCTTCATTTATTCTTTTTGTATTGTTATTTCCTTTGACTATTAAAAATAAGAATTTCAGTGTCACGTTGGCTTGAAATACTTTAAAATGAATTTAATAAGAACGATTAATAACTATTAAGGCACATATGCATCAGATTCTTTTGATCCTCCAGAAATTGTTGGAATTCTCTACCACCTATTCAACAATCGGCTTCGTTGACGAGCGTCTGCGTATCTTTTCCGGAATCCTCTGCATTCGGATCAAATTGTCTGATTTGGATTTGGGGAGAAGATCTCTGGAGGACAGAAGATGGCGGGAGAACAGCTACTGAGGAAGTTCCTGCTTCCACAGTCTCCGCCTCGAACATGGGGTTTGAAAAATCTCGTGCTTTTAGATTAATTTTCGTTTCTGGTGGGTTACTACTCTCCTGAAAACCAAAATAAAGAGAACAACGTAAATAACCCGCACAATTTGCATGTTAAATATAATAATCTACTTAGTTTATAAGTTTCCAATCTCACGGTTTGTATCCTTAACAATCACAATAAAAACCGAAGCGAAATAAATAAATTCTCATTTCATGTGACAAGAAAACTTTGTCCCATTGGATCTTGTAAGTGCTCAGCGACTCCCATTTTTACTCGTAGCGATGAAACTGATTCCTATGAATCTATGGTTGAGCCAGAGTCTCTCTCACTTTATAACTCAGAATCAACTAAATTCGAACATCAACTGGATATTAGCCACTTTTCGTTTATGCTCGCCATAAAAGTTTATAAAAAATATATAATTTTAAAACTCTCCTATAAATTTTAATCAGAACAATGAGTTTTGATTCAGCAAGATTATAAAATTTATGAAATTGAAATGTTTTCCTTGCAAAAGCAGAAATTTTCAAAAAAATTTCAATTCAGACGTTATGCCACTGTTTATAAAGTGTTATAACTAAACTAGCATAAATTTCATAATTGACCAAGTGACCTAGTCAGAGTGACGCCAACAGAACCTATAAACTTTATAGTTTTAATAGTTTGAAAACAGCACAAACTATCACTTTTCATAAAATTCATTAACTCTATCAACTTACACTTACAATGTTTGACTTTATCATAAACATCTCGATAATTACTGATACTTTCGATGCAATGAACATGACAAGTTGGAATAATAGACTCACATTGAAAGTGACGTTAGATCCCTGTCTAAACGAGACAGCGGGAGAGAGTCCTTTCCCGAAGTCCTTCCTCCTGAGGAAGACGTAGAAGGCACCGCCGCCTAGCGAAAGAAGAAGGATAAGAACCAATGGGATGATGTACGTCGCTGCAGAGACGCTTTCTGGCTCCAGCCGCCGTCGCTCGACATGTTGAGAACAGGTTTGTCCACTAAAGTTTTCAGGACAGAGACACTCGAGTCCATCCGTACCCACACGGCAGACCCCGCCGTTTTCACAATGACACGGCTCAGGACTTGGTTTTTCTCGCTCAAATGCTGAAAATGAAAGAACAATTTAGACTACCTAATTGATACACTCCAGAATTTGATAAAGATACTTACGAGCATCACATGAATTCGCAGAGCCTGTTCTGAAGTTTGTGTTTTCTGGACATGCGCACCTATACCCTCCATTTGGTACCAAGAGGCAGAGGTGGGAACAACCGGCTTTCTTACATGGATTAGCCACAGTTGTGTTATACTTCAGCGGATGAAATACTGAAAGTAATGAAATTAAAATTATTCTAGACAGTAAACAGTGATGCATTATCTTTGTCGTTGAGTCTCTGTCAGTAATTTAAAAATTGAAGCAAGCAAACTTACAAAATCTACAATTACGCCTTAATTGGGAGTTATAATTTCTAACCTTTGACACTGGTTGGGTTCCCCAGATCTCTCTCGAGTGGAGCAGAAATCCCCCTTCCGAACTTGTCATGTCGCAGAAGATCGCCGGAGTCTCTGTTTATGAAGTATATGTGAGACTCAAAAACATCGACGGCAATTGGGTGTTTAAGTGTGTCGCCTTGTAGTATCGTCATTCTATCCGTTCCTTTCGAACTCATACTCTCGAGTCGGCCCAATTTTGTGTCCACAAAATAGAGTCTGTTGTTGTTCTGAAAATCTATTGTAATGGAAGTAGGCCATCGAATCTCTTCTGTAATAAGTGTCCAGCGCTTGCTTCCGTCCATCCAACTCGACTCAATCTAAATCATTGAGAAAACATAATTCATGACTTCTATAAACTTTCCAACTCTCATCATCACAAGTAACTAACTTGAAGATGAGGGACTTTGTCCACAAACTAACTCAACTTATTTTCCAAAGTTGGCGGTAACTTATTTTTAAATGTAACTTTAATATTTTGTCCTAGTTACCTTTGGATTTGTGCCTGCATCTGTCCAGAAGATGACTCCACGTGTAGGGTCGACAGCGACGCTCGTAGGTAACTCTAAGGTTGAACTGATGACTGAGCGCCGATACCTCCCGTCGCTCGTACTCACCATAATCTTTCCTTTGGATTTCGCACCGTTCCCAATGCGACTCTGTTCGCTCCAATACAAGTTGCTTCCAACCCAATCAAAAGCCACTGCCGTAGGCTTCCCGTTGGATTTGATTTCTAGATCTTGTCCGTAGCCAATCTTCGCTCCACTGTAGCCAGGCAACAGACTCCTCTTGATAGTTTTCTTGTAAGAGTCTGCATAGTAGAGAAGTTTGTTGTAGATATCATAATCGACTCCTTCGATTCGGCCTTCGTTTCGAATCAGGTCCGAATTTCGAGTTCCTCCAATTCCAAGGATGTCCTAAAATATGATGATAATTTAGTTCGAGAAATACCCCGTCAAAATAAAATATGGTTAGCAATCCGTAGCAAGTCGAGTGGACGCAAGAAATAAATTTTCTAATCATTTCAACACAGTTTGGTTGGAACAATAAAAATAATTAATAAATAAAAAGGCAAAACAGATATTTAGTTAACTTTTCATAGCATCAGGCAAGTTTCCTATGAATCGTAGGAAAAAATGGAGTTTGCTCGAAGCTTCGACCGCCGAATAATATATTTTTAGACGTTTCAGCGTAGGCCGAATCTTTATAAACAGGTGGTAAATAATGTAGTAAATAGTTTAGTACTGTGTCTAGTATTGTAAGTGAGTTAAGTTAAATTAAAATACAAAATCAATAGTTACATTCCGAAACAAAAAATATTAATATAATTTTACGACAGTTTTATTCTTTAAAAATAATGAAACCCTAACAACAGTTATAATTCGTGGCAAGACAATTCGAAAGATACGTCACACATATGATTCGGCTGTTTCGGTCTGGCCGTAACGGGCTGCCCTATTGTTTCTCTTTCTGCCTAAACTGAATTTTACCCATTTCGGGGCAACTCTATTCACAACTAAGCTGTTCGCAGTTAAAAATAAAATATTCTTTGTGTCTCACCTGTCCGTTGGTGATGAGGACTTGGAATGAAGCCGTGTCAAGTGCTCGACAGACACCGAACCCTGCACTAGATGCAAATCCTTCTGTACATGAGCAGTTGTAGGTTCCTTTCAGATTAGTACATTCCTGGGAGCAGTTGTTGAGGGCCTGGGCCTGACATTCGTCCAAATCTTCACACTTCTTCGGATTCATTCGGGATATTATAAAACCGTGATTGCACTGACAGATGTAGCCACTTTTGGCAGTCAAATTGTGACACTGATGTTCACAGCCTCCGTTACTAGGAGATGCGCAGTGGAGTTTTTCATGACAACCCAACTCATCTGACAAATCTCCACAATCATCTTGTAGGTTACAGAGTTTAGACTTGTCGACACAATTTCTGTTCGCACAGCGGTATTCTCTAGCTAGGTTACATTCCGCCCTTTTTGGACTACAGAGAGACAAATTGTCTTCGTCACTCCGATCTAAGTAGACAAAATTATATAAAACAACACTGCAAATATGCTTCACAACAAGAGTAGATGAATTAACTATGCTACATATGGGTCTAAATCAGCGAAGAATTATTTATGTTGGTTAGGATTGGGATGGAATAGTTAAAATAAGAATCTGGGAATCCATATGAACTTACCGCCACAGTCATCCCTTCCGTTGCACAAAAGGTACCTGTGGAAATGAAAGAATTTTTTTAACTTGTCAATTGCAATAAGAAGCGAAAATATTTTAAACTGTAATTACTTTGGAATACACTTGTTATTTGCACACTGGAACCTATGGACTTTGTCGCAAGTGAAATCTTTACATAGCTCCTCCTTCTCGTCCGACCCATCGTGACAGTCGTCTGCTCCGTCACAAAGATCCGCATGACTTGCGCAGAGGTGATTGTCGCATTCGTATTTCTCTTTGGGGCAGTATTTCCCATCAGGATATCGTGGTGGACAGCCCAGCTCATCAGATATGTCTAACCAAATATTCACATCATTCAAAATTCTTTTGCCAAGTCAGAGCACAAGCAAAGAATTTGTGTCAGTTACCTCGACAGTCAGGATCTCCATCACACCGAAAATGAGAAGCAACACAGTGCCCAGAATCACATTTAAAAGTACCGTTTCGACAGGTGTGTTCACTACAATTGACTTCATCAGTCGAATCTCGGCAATCATCGTCTAAATCGCATCGCCATCTTAAAATTAACAAAAAAAAACTATTGTGAAAAACCATAACCAACTAAAAATAATACTCTTTTAAAATCTTGATTCCATACCTTTTCGGAATGCAACGACCGTTCCCACATTTGAATTCTGATTCTGAACAGTCACGATAAGTAGGGCAGTTGGAAGGAGCTTCATCTGAATTGTCGGCACAATCATTCTCCATATCACATTTCCAACGACTAGAAAATAATCAGAAAATTACTTTATGAGGTATTTCTAGTACAAAATTTCATTTTTTTTTTCAATAAAGTTGTCAATGAACTTTAGATTGATTCAAAATCCCTATCTTACTTTGGTATACAACGTCCATTGCGACAAGTGAACTCTCGCAAAGGATCACATTTGGCACACGATTCTGGTCGCTCATCTCCTGCATCCAAGCAATCTGGCTTCCCTGAAAAACATACACCACAGGATATTAGAATTCATCAACGTCAGTGTTAGCAGTGATTTCATGATGAAAACCATTGTTCACTGTCTTCTCGGGCACAACTGGTAGTCTGCTGAACGAATCTTAAAGTAGAATCTTACCATCTGCAATAAAATAAAAATGTTTAGTTTCTGAGTATGAGTTCCTGGAACTTATAAATTTTGCTTACCACAGAAGAGCCATTCCGGTATACAACGGTAGTAGCCTACAGTGGTTCCTATAGAAGGACAACGACGCCATCCTTCAGTACAATTTCGATTCCGACAGAGAAGCGCAGGCTCATCCGAGTCATCACCACAATCGTCATCATCTGTACACAGTAATATTTGTATTAACAATTTACAACTAAAACATCGGAGCAGAAATCCATAAATAGCTCCAAACATGAGCTTGTAACTTGAATTGTAAAGTTGTGGGTGAAGGAGACTTACAATCTGTAAAAAGAAAATAGTGAATTTTAAGACGTTGTCACTTTCACTGTTTATGAATTGAACCAATTTCACAAAATATTCAAAAATTTACCACAATAGAAGAGTTTAGGTATGCACTTCTTATTCCTGCATGTATATTCTGTGTCGGGGTTGCAGGTTCTATTATGACAAAGTTCTGTACTTTCATCACTTCTATCCGAGCAGTCTGCATCACCATCACAAGTCTATAAATCAGAGAATCATAATTAAACTTTCGAACAAGATTTCTCAAATATAAAATATAAATTGTTAGGTTGTTAAGTTGTTGATTAACTGTATTAGTTTGTTTTCCACTTACCCAAGCCTTGAGGATACATTTGCCAGATCTCTTGCACTTGAATTCATTTTCCCCGCAGTCACTGTCGCAGAATGCTTCATCTGAATTGTCTCCACAATCATCCATACCATCACAGATTGTAGTTGGACTCGTGCAGTTGAAATTCTTGCATTGGAATAATCCTGCTCTGCATTTCCGCTCGGGGCAATTCAATTCATCCGAACCATTCCCATCCTTACAATCAACTTCTCCATCACATACCCACTGTTTACCTTCAAAACGAAAGATACAATTACTCTACAAATCAATGAATTTTGACAAAATATAAGTGATAATTTTAAAAATATTTCAAAAAATTCAAAATTTTGAGACAAAAACGTCATTTTATGTTCATACTTATGCATTTCTCGTCTTCGAATCCACAACGGTGCTGTGCCTTGGTACAGTTGGCAACACAGGTTCTATTGTCCTTGAGGAGGATGAATTGAGTTGGGCATGCACAAGTGTAGTTTAGACTCCCGTCTCTGTTTGGACTGAGGAGACACAAGTGACTACAACCCCCGTTCCCACCGTTCTGTGCACAAGGATTTGTATAAGGGATCTGTCTGAGAGGATGAACGACATGGAGGTCGTAAGGTCGGTGAGTAGTATTCCGCAAAATCTCCCACTCTTGGCTCCCATTAAACTTATTGATTCGGAGAATGGCCTTGAGGTTCCAGTCCGTGTAGAATAGGTGGTTCTCAAACAAACTAAGTGCAAAGACGTGAGGAGTCTTCACCCCTTTGATTACTGTGTGACGATTCCGTCCGTCAAAGTCTATGTAATCAATGTAATCCAAGTGCGCATCTGCAAAGTAGAGGCGCTCGTTGAAGTAGTCCAGTGCAAGCGCATTTGGCCATGCCACTCCTTGGTCCCAATTTAGTAGCATGGAAAAGTTACTTCCGTCCATACCTATTTTCCCAATGTAGGCCTGTAATGGTCAAAGAATCAAATGATTAAAAATGAAGGATAATTCTTATGAAATAGATCTTGTCAATGTTATTCTTTGAAATTTTTGAAACAATGAAATTACGAAACAAACATCAAAATTATTGCCGCTGATTGGTTTCACACACTTAGAACTAAAGCACTAAATGAGTACCTGTAGATGCCACGAGGTGTAGAAGACGATTCCTTTTGGTGGATAAACGACAATGGCGCGTGGATCTGAAATGGGACTTTTGAGGGTGCGTCGGTTTGTTCCGTTCAATTCGCTTACTTCGAGAGATTTTGAATGACGATCGAGCCAATATATCTTCCGTCCTACCCAATCGAGACTCAGCCCCTCTAACCCATGACTTTCATGTCTAATAACAGGGACTGGCTCCGCTCCATCTACAGCCTTGAAGATAGTTTTGCCTGTGACGTCTGCATAGTAGAGAGCCTTTTCTCGGAGATCAAAGTCGAGAGCAACGACATTGCGAAGGTCTTGGTGGACGACATGTAGAGAGGTTCCATCGAGGGACATGTTCCGAATATAGTATTTGTTTGAAAAAATTAAGTAAGGCTCCACAGTATCGAGTCGCTTGCAGTTTCCAGTCTCTGTTTTTTGATAATAGGTAGTGTTGCACTTGCAGAAGTAGGACCCTGGTGTATTCTCACATCCTTGTGAGCAGACTCCGGGTTGTTCCAAACATTCGTTGATATCTGCACAAGCTTTCCCATCCGGCAACAATTTGTATCTGAACATAAGATTTTTGTTTAATTAATTACTTTGTAATTTATTTGTCATTTGCAAGACAACTTGTGCCAAATCCTTATAGATTTCTTACCCTGGGTCACATGCACAGTTGTAGGACGTGGGCGTGTCGATGCAACGCTGCCCGCATTGATTGACATCTACGCTAGCACATTCATTGACCCCGCAATGGAGAGGTTCATCTGATTCGTCGAGACAATCGATAGTTTTGTCACATACTTTGGAGAGAGGGATGCATTTGTGGTCACTCCCGCCACATTTGAACTCATCCGGACATAATGTTACATTCTTCCCAGGACATTTCAGTTCATCCGAGTTGTCACCACAATCTACCATAATTCAGGTATTTAGAGTAGTGCAGAGTAAATGGTAGTATGTGGGATCGCATACTAGCACCTCTACGACATATTGTATTTTCAGTATTTCGTAAGAGTTTTAGTAGTCCTTACCGTCTTCCCCATCGCAATGAAATGTTTGTCGAATACATTTGAAATTATTGCATGCGAACTCGATGGCAGTACACTTGGGATATTGATTTGTACAAAACTTTCCTTCATCCGATGCGTCTGCGCAGTCATTATCAAAGTCGCATTTCCACACCTAATCGAAAGATTCAAAGTTAGAAGTTTTCCAAAATCATACTATCTACTAAATAGTACCATATTGATGCATCTCCCGTTGTTACACTGCCATTGGTCATCTTGACATGGTTCAGGGGCTGGACAGTTTTGTTCTGCACTTTCGTCTGCACCGTTGGCACAATCAGGATCACCTATTTTAAAATAAACCACAAAATTGTTAATGAGTGACACAAAATTTTCTGAAACAGTCAGTTTAAAAACCTACCATCACATAGCCACTTCCGGTTGATGCACACAGAGCGGCCCCAGAGCTTGTTTTCGGGACAGTAGAACTCTGTGGCGTTGTCGCATTTCCGATTGGAGCAATTGTGCACAGATTCGTCCTCATCACTCCCGTCCATACAATCATTGTCACCGTCACCTGTTATTATGTCAATATTATTTGTTCGAATTCACTCAAATGTAGGTCAAGGTCAATTTCTAGATTCACTTACACAGATACATCTTCGGTATGCAATTCCCATTTTTGCAAGTGTACAAGTCACCATAGCATGTTTTCCCTTCACTGTTACAGTAGTCCTTTGGTTCATCGGCTCCATCGTCGCAATCTAAACGAAACGTATAAGTTATTTACGGCTAACTCTGGAACTGAAGGAGCATGTGCGATTGACTATCTTTTTGCTTTTACATTAGACGGTCTTTCCATGTCTATCTCGTAGGCATAAACTAACGCAAACTCACCTGCGTCTCCATCACAGAACCTGTGACACAAATTTAAAATATTATTAGTTAAATTCTACAAAGGTCTTAGATTGCATAGAATTTACCATGTTGATGGGAGACATCTGTGGTTGGGACATCGAAAACTGTTTTGAGGACATGCCCTCTTTGCACAGTGGAGTGGATTCTCGTCACTATTGTCGCCGCAATCGTTGTCACCTGTAAAAGTACCGTAAAGTTCAACTACTTTATCCCGAATTAGCAAATAATGTTAAAGGTCATTTCTTTTTGACACAAGAATTATGTCAAAACAGATCGTACCATCACAGAGCCAGAACAATTCCAAGCAGATATTTGTATTTTCACATTTGAGGTGATTAGCAGGACATGTAAAATTCACATTCTTGCAATTGGCGGCACTTTCGTCTGATGTTTTATTATCTTTGCAATCATTCACACCTGAAAAGTAAAAAAGACAGAATTTGTTGCTTGCATCGCATCATAATGCTCTCAAAAGTTTTAATAAATTCAGTGAACTGACCGTTGCAGAGAGAACTCATTGGAATACATCTGTGATTTGCGCATGTGAATTCGCCGTCGGCACACTTTGGATAGTCGCAGTTCTCTTCATCTGAAAAAATAACACAAAAATTCACTACTGGCTAGCTCAAATTTGCAATGACTTATAAAAATAGATACACAGTGATTGTTAAAAAACAGTTTGTACAGTTATACATACAAGTATGTCATAGTTATCAACAGGTGCATCAGCAACAAATTTCAATGCTCAAAATTTTACTTCCAAAGCTAACCAATATTCTAACTGCTCAGTTAGATCATTAGGTTCTTATTTACAAAAAAAATGTGGGTCCTTTTTAGTCCAATTCAACCGAAATTTACACTCTATTATCCATGGATAATAGATTGAGAATATATGATAGTCTAAATTTTTACCTGATTTATCACCACAATCTTCTTCGTGGTCACATTGCCATGTTCTAAAGTAAAAAGAAGAAAAATGAATATCAGATTTTTAGATAAATTCCAGCGGCATGATCCAAGGAATTTAGCCAAGGATCACCATAAATATACAGTGTTGTCAGTTTTCTAAAGACTATGTAAAATGAAATAGACATTACTTGAAAATACATCGACCGTTCCGACATCTGTATTCATTAGGTCCACAGGAGTGGAATGCACAGTATGTTGTAGATTCGTCTGTCCCATCTCCACAATCATCATCACCTATTTTTCAGAATTTTATAATGAAGTAACGTAACATAATCACCAAATCCTAATTGTGCTTACCGTCACAAGCCCAGAGTCTATAAAAAACAGCAACAAAGAAGAAAAATTAAACAAAATGTAAAAATGTAAACCGTAAATGAGTACTGAAATAACCCTGACTCACCTTGAAATACACTTGCCATTGGCGCATGCAAACTTGTTTGCATCGCATGTAATGTTGCTTGATTTGGGTACGCATGTGCGCCCGCCATTGATAAGTTTACTCGTATCATTACATCGACACTCTGCCGTTTGGTTTACACCTGGATGACAGATACCACCCTCGCATCCACCATTTCGTATTGCGCAGACGTTGATATCACATTTTTGTCTGTCAGAGGAGAATACTTGGATGTCCCTTGGACTCTCGTCAAGACGCTTGACAATCTCTACCATGTCTCCACCAGTGTTTTTGTTCGCTCGGTAGACACCCTTCAGCTGCAAATCCGTCCAGAAAATCCAATCTCGGAAGACTACAATTGCAAACGGATATATCGTCGCTGTTTCGAGCCTTTCACGGTTCTTTCCGTCCAAATCTGAACGCTCAATCTTTTCACGGACCGCGTCTGTCCAATACAACCTAAGAAAAAAACACCAGACTCAATGAACAACCTTAAAAGTATTTCAAAATACTGATTCACTGCGACAAATGGCTAGCAAATTGAAAATTATTGAAATTTTGAAAAATCTCTGGTTCCTTACTTGTTTTCATCGTAGTCAATGGCTAGCCCCGAAGGTTGCGTTATGTCCGTTTTGACAATGGCCTCTTTGAGAGATCCCGCCATAGTAGCCCTGTAGATCCTTCCGTTTGTTCCAAAAAGACCCCAGTCTGTAAAATAGAGATAACCTTGGCAAGGATGGACGACGATAGCCCTGGGCCTGTCCACGTGAGCAATGTTCACCAACTCAGTACCATCAAGATTCATCGCGTAGATACTCGAATTGGCAGAGTCAGTCCAATAGATCTGCCAAAAACAAAATTGTCAATTATCAAATTGCCCCAATTGTTGACCTACACCCTGTTATCTTAATTACAAACTACATTAATTTTCCTTGCCACTATGGTTCTACCTTGTTATGACTCCAGTCATATGCAATTCCTTCAGGATTGATTGTCTTATTGAGAATAACATGTAATGAGTCCTTTGTAGGACGGGAAGATTCAAACCAGCCAATCATCGCCTCCGGCCGAATTTGCGTAAATACAAACTTCTTCTCTCGGTAATCAAAATCAAGTCCTACTACATTTGTCATGTTCGTGATTGGTTGGAATGGAACTTCTGTGTTTTTGGGATCAATGTGTACGCTTCTGATCTCTGAACGTGTGGCAAAGACAATGTACTCGTCCAAGTCGACACATTTCGTACCCTTGCGCTGACCGCTGGCGCAGTCGCAGACAAAGTCTGTCCCAGTACTGGTTGGAAGAACAAAACAAAGTTGCTCACAGGGAGATTCTTTACAAGGGTTCTGTTGTGGTTCTGGTTGAACATTGATATCAAATATTTGGAGATCACGGAGTGAAGATAAATTGGGCCGAATTAGAACAGGACGAGTTATGTTTTGATATTTTTGAGATTGGTAGACCCCTCCGAGATTCCGATCCACCCAATAGACATCGTCTTTGAAAATTGCCACGCCCACGGGGTTTGGAACATTCCGACGAACTACGACACGTCCACCACCGTTGTAATTCACCTTCTGAATTGTATCTAGGAAATTTTAAAAAACGGTACTTTCACTTATACAAATTTCTCTAACTAAATGCAAGATTAGATCAGCATTAGAATAGCTAATATTTTACTGATCGAATGCATGAGAAATGAGATATTATTTTTTTTTGCATCAAAAACTTACCTAGCGTGCTATCCACCCAGTAGAGGTCATGTGTGAGGATGTCCACCGTCAAGTCCTTCGGTGCAGCGATGTTACTTGTCACAATAGCTGTCCAATTTGTTCCATCAAGATATGCCTTTCCAATTCGCGGGAACTGACTCATGTCGATCCAATAAAGTAAGCGCTTGACAGGATTAATTGCCAACTCCCGAGGTGATTCTGCCGTTTTCTTCACCAGAACTTTCCGAAAACTACCGTCGAGCTTACATACCTCTAAGTATGTCTCGTGCGGGAAAACGTTCGTGAAGTAGAGTTGACCTGAGCTATAATCGATAGCCAATCCGCGAATCCCATTGGATCCAATGCCCGTGCTGATGACATGGTTTAGCTCCGTTCCATTCGGGCGAATTCGGAAGATTCCGTTGTTATGCCCTTTGTTGAAGTTTACCCAATAGATATAGTTGGCAGAAACGTGAGCCGCAACACTTAAAACTGAATTGTCAGATGCATAAATAGGAACCATAGCTTCTTCTCCTAAAAATTGACAAATATATTCTACATGCTAACAAATTTTCGAAATTGTCGTAATACCAATTGTCGAGAATGTCACTGACCTGACTCAATAGAAAACCCTCGGATCTTGTCACTTTGTGCGACAACAAGAAACGATTTGAATGGACTACATCCTGATTCTCCGTTGAGTTTATAACCCACAGAGCACTTGCAGACACGACCTTTATTTGATGCAGGCACACAGATTTGCTCACACCCACCGTTTGAATTTTGGCAGACATGATTCGTTGGTCGTTTCCTGTAGATTGTCATGTATTTTAGATCTGGTTCGTTGGAGAGGATTGTCTTGGAGTTTTCTCCGTTTAAATCCACACGAGTTACTATTTCATATACACTGTCCATGTAGTAGAGGCGTGACTCAAAAATTACAAGTACTTTAGGTGTAGATGACTGTTCTTCGATTATTTGTTGACGATTAGATCCATCTACATTGACCGACTCGATCTAAAAATAATCCCAACAAAAATTACTACTACGACGATAATTAACTCACAACCTTTTTAACCAATGAAAGTTGCACAAAGTTTCACTATTACTATTAGTAAACATTCGTTACCAACCTTTGAATTGGACGAAAAATAGAGAACTTTCTTATCATAATCAAATGCTAGTCCAATCGGTTTTACTAAATCCTTGACAACAATCTTCGACTCTGTGCCGTCCATATTTGCTTTCCCCAATTTTGCCGGCACGCCTGCGCCACCTTCGTCAATCCAGTACATTTTTCTATGAATTCAAAAGTGCAATATTTAAGAAAAAATATATTTATTTCTACTTCTATTTTTTACCCTTCTGCAGGATCAAGTACAATTGTTTCGGGCCGTGAGACACCTTCTGCGCCTGCGTTGTTGTTGAGTATAATGGCCCTAAACTTGTTCTTTCCATCGACTTTTATAAGTTCAATATTGGAGGCTTCCTTGTTCCCAATGTAGAGATTTCTACCCATCCAATCAAAAGCAAGGCAGAATGGAGAACCAATGAGACCAGAGTCTGCAGGATTCAAATATTTAGTACGATTTGATGTTTCCAACGAGTACTTGTATAGCGTGCCCTGAAAGAAATAAGTCGTAGCGATATAAAAACAAAAGAAGACTTCCTAGACAAAAAGTTGAAAAGTTTCTACAATGAGCTTTGACGTCTACTGGTCAAATACAAATCAAATTNGTCTACTGGTAAAATACAAATCAAATTACAGAATAACAAAAAAAATCAATGAAAGTGAACTGTTTCAGAGTTTTGAAACTCACGTTATCTCCAGTGCCTTCTATCCAGTAGNAGTCGTAGCGATATAAAAACAAAAGAAGACTTCCTAGACAAAAAGTTGAAAAGTTTCTACAATGAGCTTTGACTTCTACTGGTCAAATACAAATCAAATTACAGAATAACAAAAAAAAATCAATGAAAGTGAACTGTTTCAGAGTTTTGAAACTCACGTTATCTCCAGTGCCTTCTATCCAGTAGNAAAAAAAATCAATGAAAGTGAACTGTTTCAGAGTTTTGAAACTCACGTTATCTCCAGTGCCTTCTATCCAGTAGAAGTCTCCTTTGATTTTGTCGTAGTCGAGTGACCTTCCATTCTCGACACCAACTATCGGACTCAGGTATCCAGTTGGAGCGCCTGCGCCTGGACCAGTCGTCAATGAGACGTCCACTATCTGTGTTCCCTTCATGACGAGGAGAAAAGGGGTTTCTTCCTCAATGCACTTGGTTCCATCGGATCGAAAACCAGGGCGACACTTACAAGTGAACCCTTGTGAACTCTTAGAGAGGAGACATATATGACTACATTGCGCCTGCGCACATGGATTATCAGCTGATGGCTGTAGACTAGGATGGTGGACACTGACACTAAGTGGCTGGCTGATCAAGTGATTCACAACAGATTGGTTGTTCCCTGGTTTTAGAAATAACAGATAATTTAGTGTGCTAGACTTGCAATCATGTTTTAGAAAAAAACTTGAGTCTACCTGCGAACTTGTGACAACTTAGTACCCTGTTGAGCTGTCTGTCTGTCCAATAGACAGTGTCTTCGAAGAGCGTAAGGGAGTGAGGATGGAGGAGGTAGTGGCTTCCTGCTAATACTTGTCGACGGTTTCTCCCATTGTAGTCCACAAAGTCGATGTAATCGAGTTTCGAGTCTGCAAAGTAGACCCTTTGGTTCGGCGTGTCTAGTGTGATTCCATTGGGCCAGTAGATTTTCGTGCTCACAATCACTGTGCGATGGTTTCCGTCGAGGTCTACTCGTTCGATCCTAGGGTTGTCCCCCCAGTCTGTCCAAAAGAGATAACGGGCAGTTGGCGCAGGGTCAATCACAATCCCACGCGGCTGTGTAATATTAGAATTGAGGAGAATGACCCTGTTTCGACCATCTTCGGCGCAGACCTCGAGAGTGTGGAGACGACTATCAACAAAGTAGATCAAACGAGCAACCCAATCGAAGGCCAGCCCTTCAACAAGGTCAAGTCCAGTCGCAAGAATTTCTTTCGGATCGTTTGCTCCTTTTTCCAACTTCATCAGTTTCTTCGTTTTCATGTCTGACCAGTAGAGGGTTCTGTAAACAAAAGAAAAAGAGTCATTCCAAAGTTCAATGTTCAAGAGTAAATAAAATATCTCACCCTGTGCGCATGTCACTCGTCGTAGCGACCACGTTCTCTACTTGTACAGGTATTCTGTCGAGACTTTTCTGACCCAAGTCACTCGTCAGTATACTTCTTCTATTGGATATTACTAGATAGGCATCGGAGTGATTCTTCGCCTTGCACTTGTGCTTCTCCTCAAGGTTATAGCCTTCTGCGCATTGACAGTAATAACTACCCTTCGTATTCACACATTTTTGGCTACATTTGAAATTTGAGCCAGAGCACTCGTCATAATCGACACAGATAGTTCCATTGAGGACTTCTCCTCGAGGGCAAGTACAGAGGGGTCCACTCGGTGTCTGTCGGCAGCTAAGACAAAGGAGTCGGTTGCATTCGTCGAGCTCACAGGGAGGTCCTTCATCTCCTCCATTTGGACAGTCGGAAATTGAATCGCAGATAGATGTTACATTGATACACTTCTCAGTTTTCGGACAAAGCCACTCCCCACTTTCGCATTCAAACACTTTCTTACAAGCATGTTTTTCAATGGATTCTGATGGATATTCAAAATACAATTAATTTGAACTCAATAGTACATTATAAGTTCTTACCATCGCTGTTGTCACCACAGTCGTTGGAACCTGTCCATGAATCAATATTTTCCTTTAGACAAGATTCTTTACAAAATAAAAAATAATCTAAACCAACCGTCACACAGATATGTATTAGAGACACATTTTCCATTGTCGCATTTGAAGTTTCCTTCGGAACATGGTTTAGCATGACAGTTCGAGGATTCATCACTCTTGTCCTCGCAATCAGCATTCCCTGAATAAATTAACATAAATGTTGAAAGAGTGTGGGAAAGTATAAACCGGAAACAATATTTTTTTTTTGTCCTTAAATTGGGCAGCATTTAAGTCGGAAACAACCAGTGGAAATGAGTATGCGGTTCTTACCATCTACAATTTGAAAATAAGAAGACATTAATCATGAAATTAATTTCAAAATCTTGCTTTACAAATTTGAAATAATTTTGAGATTACCACACTGCCAGTCTTTAGGAATACAGACTTTGCTTTTGACACATTGGAACTGTTTCTCAGTGTTGCATTCGTTCGCTTTTACTTCAGGACACCCTTGCTCATCGCTTCCGTCTTCACAATCAGGAATTCCTGACGATTTAACAACAAAGCACAAAGTCAAAGAAATTTTCCAGTTGACAAAAATTTGGAATAAAATTTAAATCCCTTTTTTGTTGATTTTGTTGAAAACCTCATCTGTTATCAGGGAATTGGATGAACTTACCGTCTATAATAAACAAAAAACAATAAGTACTCACTGTTGCAACTTGATAATGCGTTCAATGTGTCAAGAATGAACTTACCGCATTTGTATCCTTCGTGTATGCAGGATTTCGAATTAGAACATTTGAACTGATTTTCTCGACAACTCACAGGAGGACAACCGACTTCGTCAGTGCCATCTGACAACAATTAGTATTAAATTAAATACTGACATGACANACTCACAGGAGGACAACCGACTTCGTCAGTGCCATCTGACAACAATTAGTATTAAATTAAATACTGACATGACATAATAGAATCAACCATTGATAAAGAAGTTTACCAAAACAGTCATTGTCTCCGTCACAGAGCCTGGAAAAAATTTGACAATAATTTGTGATAAGAATCCATGTGGAATATATATATATTTTTTTTAAGCAAATGCAAAGTCAAGTGTATAGTTTTAAAATCTAAGTAATAGAAACGCTGATGGCGTACCATGAGCTAGGAATACAATGACCAGAGCGTGGACAAGTAAATTGGAAGTATGCGCATGTCTTCTCCGCACATATGGATGCTTCTTCTACAAATTATAAAACAAAATTTCTAAAATATTATCATGTTGTTAAATGGATTTTGGCTACTAGTAACAAGGGTTACCGTCTGATCCATCACCGCAATCATTTTCTGAATCTAAAATTTAAATGTGAAATGAATTTGAATCAATTAGGACAAAATTAAATTTGATTTCTACCGCATTTCCATGTGCTTGGTATACAGCGCTTGTTGCTGCAACTGAACTGACTTGCTTCACATGTTACATTTGCACAGTCCAACTCGTCAGAGTGGTCTCCGCAATCTGAAAATACCATGAAAAGTTTACAATACAATAAATTCCTTTATAATTTCATTGCTTAGAGATTTAAGGCTATTTTCATTGGTTATAAACATTTCTTTCTTAAAAAGTTCTAAAAGAAAAAGTTGCGTAGGTATAAGGGAAAATTCGACTCACCATTCTCCGAGTCACATTTGAACGAACTTGGTATGCACCTGTGCAAGGACAATAGAAATGATGATCTACAATCTACCAATTACATCTCAAATAATTATCTACCTTCCAGATTTGCACTGAATTTCCGTGGCAGAACACGTGGGTTTTGTACAGTTCCGCTCGTCAGAGTTATCCAAGCAATCGTCATCACCATCACAAACCCATGACTGTGGTACACTGAAAGAAAAATTAAACGAAATGAATTTTTTTAATTCAAATTTTCCTACTAGTTTATTTCCCTTGCACCACTTGGGAAGTTGTTTCTTCTTACCATCTGTCGTTTGCACAAGTGAAGTGCCAGGAATTAGCGCAGACTTTGACTGGTTCTGCATTGGGATCAGGTACGCATGTTTTCCCATTCGAACCAAGTTTCTCCCCTTGCGGGCAGTCACACTTGGCTTCAATTTTGTCCTTTCCGTTCTTCGTAGGAACAGGGAAGCAAAATTTTTGGCAACCACCGTTGTCAATGGAGCAAGGATGTGTCCTGTTGAGTTGCTGATTACTCCGAGAATATACCTTGACAGAGTAGAGACGATGCATATCGTCGATTTTTGTTACCACTTGCTCATCCCCTCCGCCTTCTTTCTTTAGTCGGAAGATGGCATCAAGACGCCAATCAGTTATCTGTAATACCCCAAACATTGGCATCAAGATAGCGTCAATTTACCATTTTCGGTAAATAAGTTCTTAAGCTTTTCATGAAACTTACATAAACATAGTCGGAATGAACAACAAGAGAAAATGGATGACGAATAAGCCTGGAATTTATAGTTTTGATATCACCACCACTCAAATCTGAGTGTTGCATATGGTCAAGGAGAGCATCGACCTGATAAAAAAATTTCTTTTTATTATTATTTTGGCACACTGGAGCAAGAATACTCGATTCCACATTCAGATAGTGTAAAAAATATGACTACTATATTAACTTTAAATGAACTTTCTGTCATGTACTATGTGAATCGGTGCCTACATTCTCAAAATCATTAAAACATTTATTTACCCAATATAGTCTATCCTTGTCGAAATCAAGGGAGAGTCCATTAGGCCATCCAAGCAGTAAATTCTTGAAGACGATAATATTTGAACCATCAGAGTTTGCGCGAGAAATGTTTGCAGGGCGGTCCCACTCAGAGAAGAACAAATATCCCTTATTCGGATGAACAACAATTGCCCTGGGCCTTTTGAGATTTTTCAGTAGCACTTTTCTATTGGTCACATTCCTGGTAGACAAAACTGAGAGTTCCCCACTTTTAGAATCAATGTAGTAGAGTAGTTTACTCGCCCAATCAAGTGCGAGTCCTTCCACGCCTTGATTCTGTGCAGCAAGTACAATTTCTGGATGACTCCCATTTCGTCTTACTCGATAAATGACATCCTGAAGTACGTCTGAGTAGTAAATGTATTCGTCATAGGAGTCATAGTCAAGTCCCACAAATCGAGCACTCCGACTCACTACTGGCAGAATGGCGTCGTTAAAATTTTCACTCACGGGGTCAATGACTTGACCTTTGACGAACTTATGTTGAGTAAAAATGAGAAATTCATAGGCACGATTACACTGTTTTCTGTCTTCTGCCAACTGAAATCCGATATTACATGCGCAGGAATATGCAAGAATATCTTGACCAGTGTTCATGCTTTCCTGTGAAGAATCGAGTAGAATTAGCATACATACAATTAGCAACTTTATTGAAATCTTACACACGGTTCAAAATCAAAAAATTAAAATCATAAAAAAACTTGGTAAACCTGTGAAAGAACGCAGAGGTGTTCACATCCACCATTGTTGGCACCACAAGGAGATTCAACAATTGGTTGGAGTAGACTATGTACCACTCGAATTCCCCGTGGTTCACGGACAATGGATCTGTTCCGGTAGAGTGTTTGAATTGTAGAGGCTCCTTTGTACTTGTCTACGGATAATACACCTTCTTTCGTACCATCTGAGAAGAATACCTTTGATTCGAACTGCGCAAGACGAGATGGTGCTGGGACATTTCCAGCACCACGAAGTACTGGAAATCTGTTCTTTCCGTCGTAGTCAACAGTTTCAATGTAGTCTCTGAAATACAAAGATATAACATTAGAAATATACCATGACCAAAATGACGGTAACCTATTCAAATAGTTTTCAAATTCAAAACATGATGAAATGATGTCTTACAAGAGATTATCACACCAGTAGACTCTTCTAGATATAATATCAAGTGTCAAACCGGTTGCTCTGTAGACTGCTTCTTGGACAATACTGGTGAGTCTGGTTCCACCCATAGTGGCCTTGAGAACTCTAGTTGTGTCGGCGATGAACATGAGACCACGAGTAGGATCAAGAGCGATATCAGATGGAGATGTTAAGTTCTGTGCCACAACAATTGTATGCCAACGGCCGTCTAAACTGTAAATATCTATTTTCTGTCCCACTGAAAAACCATTCAGTGGTTAGTACCAACTTAAAATATAGTGAAATTAGAAATTTTTCGTCAAAACTTTATCCTTACTCGCATCACAAACGTAAATATTGTCTGCGATCCAATCCACAGCGACAGCGACCGGCTGCCAAGAATTTCCTCCTGTGATTTCATAACTGTGATTCTGTTTGTTGAGAACAAAAACTTTTTTCGTTTCCAAATCAGACCACATCAATAGATCCCGCTTTATGTGATAGTCCAATCCAGAACCTGATGAAGTGTTCACCCAAATCTGAGACAAAGAAACATTTTTGTAGAATTTCTTGAATGTCGACAGCAAATTTGTGATTGAATTTCAGACTTATCGAATAATGTGGAAAAATTTCGGCGGAATTCAAATGTTTAAAAATCAGATCGTANGACCCAAATCTGAGACAAAGAAACATTTTTGTAGAATTTCTTGAATGTCGACAGCAGTGATTGAATTTCAGACTTATCGAATAATGTGGAAAAATTTCGGCGGAATTCAAATGTTTAAAAATCAGATCGTAATTGTGGTGTTTCAAAGTGAGTCTCACCTGTCTGTCTCCTCCTTTTAGATCCATTNTAATTGTGGTGTTTCAAAGTGAGTCTCACCTGTCTGTCTCCTCCTTTTAGATCCATTCTGTAGATGTTCGTATGGTGGACGAAATATATGTGCGAGTTTTGATTCGTCGCAACACATCTGTCGTCAATTAGTTTATAACCTGGGGCGCATGAGCACTCAAATCCTCCCTTCCTATTCGTGCAGAACTGATCACAAAATCCCCACTCTGAGCACTCATCCTTATCCACACATGAGCGACTGTCGTTCCCCACTTGGTAGCCACTCTTACATCCACATACACCACCGTCCACACTCGGCAGACATTTGTACTCGCAATCAAGAGTAGGACAAGATGTCGATGCTGCATATAGATACAAGTTAAACTTTTATGTAAATTTCATATCTAATAAGAAAATCTCTTACAGCAAGCAGCTCCTTCGTCAGCGGAATCTTCGCAGTCCTTGACATCGTTACATACAAGAGTTTTCTCAATGCACTTTGGTGTTCCATCAGTGTTTCCTTTCGGACAATAGAATTTTTCTCCTGGACATTTGACAATTGTGCAGTTCAACTCGTCACTCTCGTCTTGACAATCTGGACGACCGTCACATCGCCAACTAATAAAGTATTAGCATGATGTAAAAGTCAAGTTAATAAACTGTGTTCAANCTGGACGACCGTCACATCGCCAACTAATAAAGTATTAGCATGATGTAAAAGTCAAGTTAATAAACTGTGTTCAAGAGTGTTAACATGATTTGGGACAATGTGCTCCAGGACTACAAAGTTTTTAGTTTCACACTAACTTACCGGAGTGGGAGACAAAATTGATTGGCACACCTAAATTNTGGACGACCGTCACATCGCCAACTAATAAAGTATTAGCATGATGTAAAAGTCAAGTTAATAAACTGTGTTCAAAGAGTGTTAACATGATTTGGGACAATGTGCTCCAGGACTACAAAGTTTTTAGTTTCACACTAACTTACCGGAGTGGGAGACAAAATTGATTGGCACACCTAAATTGCTCTTTCGTACATGGCGGGAAGGAACAATTTCGCTCATCTGAACCATCGGCACAATCGTTCCGGTCTGGCAAATTCAAAAATAAAAATTATTATACAACTTTTTAGAACTATGCCGAGGACTCGGTCTTCCTAAAAATGGATGGATGGCTCCCGAGTACCCATCTTGACGAGTCAATGGCCATACAGCACGATTGCGACGTCGTGTACTCGCAATCAGCGTTGGAGAAAGAGCGAGTATTCGTATCCGCCTATTGGCGCAGTTATTTGTCCTCGACATTATTGGGATGAGTGATCTCGGCAGAGTAGCATTACAAAACTTGTTGAAAAGTTTTTGATTTCCTTACGATTGCACTTGAAGTAGGCCTTGTCAACGCACTTTTCTCCATCTTCACAAGCGAATTGATCTTGAGTACAAGATGTCGTCCGGTTACAACCAACTTCGTCACTTTTGTCTCGACACTCAAAATATCCATTACATTTTTTAGTGATTGGGAGACAGAGACCATTCCCACACTTGAAATCGTCTCCAAAACACGTCCGATAGGCTAAAAATTATTTAAAAAAATCATGTGATTATTACCGCGAAATTCAAATTTTAAAATACGCTACTAGTTTGGAAATTACTCACAGCAGTTCTCTTCGTCCGAGCCGTCTTCACAATCGACCTCTTTGTCACATTTCTGGTAAATTGGCAAACAGTAGGTGCTGTTCCATTTATATTTTGAGCATTTGAACAGACCGCTATCACATTCAGGTGGGGCTGGAATTGTAAACTTTATAAATTATCTCTACTCTCAGTGAAAATGTAGGAAATTAAACTTACGGCAATCAGACTTTTCGTCTTCTGCTCCAGGACAGTCAGCATGAAAGTCACATACCCATCGCCTGGGACACAAAGTTGAACAATTACATATTTAAACTTTTAAAATAGCACCTACAAACGACTCACTTGGGTATGCATTTCTCCACTGACTTGGAACTGCTCGTCCTTGGACATTTGAACTGATCAGACGAGCATGTGATTGTTTCTAAGGAAAAACAATTTACGTCATCAGTGTTCGGAACGTGTAAACAGGTAGAGACCTCGGACACTTCGAATCATGCTAACAGGCCGAATAACTATACCATTTTGCGTTTAAGGTAGCATAGATATCACAGACCTTAGCGATGTGATACTCAATTAAAATAATGCTTATTCCAACTGTTGACATTTGCTAAACAGTAGAGCTATGACATTTATTGTCTCAGAACCGAATCAAAGATAGACTTAGAAAGATAATGCAAAGAGTTTTCCAGCGATATGTCACTTGCCTAAAGGCATATTTATGTGATTCTAATTTTTGGTATTTAGTGAGACTTGGAGGTGTCACAGTCCATGTCAAATTGGAATATTGAGTACAGTATTAGAAACAGAATGGAGTATGCTTTCTGACGATATATCATTGGCTCATACAGAACCAATTTCATTAGTTGACATTTAGCGACCTGCAACTCATAGACAGAGATGCTTCGGGTTGGGACATATGCTACATTATTTAGGGTGCCTGTGGCTTCATTTGTGAGAACTTTCACTAATATTAAGATTCAATGGATTCTCGCAGGGTAAGCTTATTATCTAAGTAATAATCTTCTTTCTTACAAAAAATGAGTTGTAAACAATTTTTTTGAAATATTAATGGTAAAACAGCTCTATGTTTTATGAAGTTCCTGAATTACTAAACACTTCCAATAAATTATCTTGTCCAGAATCGACATTAGACACTCTCTTATTCATAACTGATCATTATGTAAAAAGTAAATAATTATAACTGTACATGAATGTATTAAACATGCTCGCATCTCCATGTCATGCGTTGGCGGGAAAATAATTTCCATTTCAAATTAATTCGAATGAACATAATCGAGCTGAGGCTCATGTATTTTTTAGTTACAATGTAGTTCCAATGTCTCAATTAATCGGCTCGGTGAATTATTGACCTATTTTTTGTCGAAGCCGAAATTTCCATAATCGATTTTGCCCGATTGTGATAATATTAAAAAAAATATCACTATTTTTTAGTAATGGTGTTGATATTAGAGCGAATAACAAGAGTAGTTGAGTCAAACGAGTAAGCTCTAACCTCATCAGAATCATGCTAAACAATGATGACCGACTTCTGAGAGGAGGACGAAACGAGTCATCCCATCACTCATGTTTCTATTGAAATATTCGCAACATCATTGTAACTTACTGCAATTTGGAAATCAGTTTAGTCGGAAATTGTAATTGTGTTGTTGAGAGGATAACAATAAATGAAACCGACACATCAGAACAGAAAGCATGCATAGTGACACAGAATAATCTAACTAATGTGCAGAAAAGTTTAGAATTTATGAGTTGCAGTTTTTCTGCAAGCTTTTCCCTGCTACATGTAAATCTTCCATTGTTTTCTACACATCAAGATTTCCCCAAGGAGGAAATATTATTGTTATTAAAGTAACTGTGGAGTAACAACAAGTTATCTAGGTTAACTAACGTAGTATAAGAAGAAGAAAAAAAAAGTACGAGTAAGTATTGTACACAAATACAGTCTAATACTCATCCCTTCTTGCAGAACTAAAGAAATGAAATTTTTCATAACTTTTGTATCAATCATGAAAAAATTATTTATTGATAGCAATATGATGTCTCCTATTCAAAAAGAAGTAAAAACTTTTCCTAAATAAAATTTCATTTATCCATTCCTTGAAAGTTAATTAAATTAATGGTATCAACAATTGCCATTGGCACGGCTAGTTGTGGTGTGGTGTGGTTCGTCGAATACGAACCAAAACTTGATATAATTCTATTTAGGTTATTCAACCCAAAAAATTTTTTATAAGTGTCCTTATAATTAAATAATTTTCAATTAGAAATGCAAAACTAAATTTAAAAAAAATGTTCCAATACCGACCTTTTAGTTACCGCGAATATAATATTGTGGATGAATATGTAACTTGTGTAACTATTAGTTAAATTAAATATAATAAATGCAAGACTGAAGTAGAATAGTAATAAAAGATGCAGTGTGAAGAGATTATGATTTTGAAAGGCAAAAGTAAAGTAGAATGAAATCTAATTTTTTTTTATATCAAAATCAAAAACAAAAATCTGATTTGTTTAGAATGAATCCTAATTTTCTAAATATATTTTGACTGTCTGAAAGTTCAATTCAAAAAATTTATTCGGTTATCGATTCATAACAGTGTTTATGTAAAAAAAATTCTTCAAATTTGAATTTTACAATAATATTAACAGATTTATTCCTCCGGAAACGAAACTNCTAATTTTCTAAATATATTTTGACTGTCTGAAAGTTCAATTCAAAAAATTTATTCGGTTATCGATTCATAACAGTGTTTATGTAAAAAAAAATTCTTCAAATTTGAATTTTACAATAATATTAACAGATTTATTCCTCCGGAAACGAAACTGAAGCTAAGAATAGTAATTTAACATGTACCACCAGCCTTCCAATATAACTAAAATTTTGCCCTATTGGATAAAAATATGAATTCAAAAAAACTTTGATTCTTATTATCGGATGTGAATCTGATTTAAATTTGACTTCAAACCTTAGGTAAACCGGAGATTTTTTTTTTTCAAAAAGGAAAAAAAAAACTGTGCAAAATTGGGAAGAGTGTCAAACCTACAATAGCATATTGGAAGAATAGCTTTGAAATTTTAGCTAGGTGAGTGTATCTCTCTATAAATGACATTTGAGCTGTACTGTCGATACCATAAAGTGCTTTTGTCCACTATTTAGTATCTCGCATGACTCTGACTCAACAGTAGTTGACTCAAAATATTTCAACTTGACTCTGAAACACTGATACCAATGAGTCAGGGAGTCGACTAAATCAGTAGGTTGCATGTCTTTGACTTTCAGTTCTAAATTAGAACTAATTTAGAACTTCTAAATGTGCATGAACGACTCTTAACTTTCTCAACTTACGNAGTTGACTCAAAATATTTCAACTTGACTCTGAAACACTGATACCAATGAGTCAGGGAGTCGACTAAATCAGTAGATTGCATGTCTTTGACTTTCAGTTCTAAATTAGAACTAATTTAGAACTTCTAAATGTGCATGAACGACTCTTAACTTTCTCAACTTACGAGTCAAATCTAAATGTAAACGAAATGTAACTCTAGCCCTTTCTAAAACCATAGTCAATGACTCTTACTCACAGAGGTAAAATTGAGACAACCAAAACACTCTTCGAAATTAATAATTGGAAAAAATCTTCCTTCCTGGCTTCAATTTCGAAACTATTCCAAGCTTTTAAAAAATAATGTTAAAATTTTTTTTAAACAAGCTTCATGTAAATTAAAAATTTAAATAATTCACAGTATTTCCATTACAATTAATTTTTTTTTGTTTTGCTTTTGTCTCAAACCTTTACCACGGATGCGCTATGATAAACTTATAATATTGGCCTGGAAGAGATTGTCGTCTTTATCCTTACATTATATCGTTTTATTTGTTATTAAATTAATAATTTTATATATACATTAGTTAATAAATTTTTTTGAATCTTTACANTTTTTTAAACAAGCTTCATGTAAATTAAAAATTTAAATAATTCACAGTATTTCCATTACAATTAATTTTTTTTTTGTTTTGCTTTTGTCTGAAACCTTTACCTCGGATGCGCTATGATAAACTTATAATATTGGTCTGGAAGAGATTGTCGTCTTTATCCTTACATTATATCGTTTTATTTGTTATTAAATTAATAATTTTATATACATTAGTTAATAAATTTTTTTGAATCTTTAGTGCTTCTACAAACACAGCAAAGGTGACTGTTTTTGTTTGAACAAAAAAAAAAGGACCGATTTCTTTAGATTTNAGTGCTTCTACAAACACAGCAAAGGTGACTGTTTTTGTTTGAACAAAAAAAAAAGGACCGATTTCTTTAGATTTTATTGGCATGATGTAAAAACTTGGCATTCCCACCAAGTAAATCGTCAAAAACTTGACTGAACGGTTGGCGCAAGTTTGTCTTGCTTTTTAATTTCAATAGTCTAATAAAATAAATATTGAATCATTGCACAAATAACTATTATTGTTCATAGTTCAAACAACTTTGGATAGTGGACTTTTAGACTAACTTTTGATGATGATCCGAAAATGTTGATAAAGTATAACAGCTGCGCCGTTTGTAAACAGACAGATAACCATATGAATCGCATAAACCCCTTCATTTCAGCCATTCGCAGTTAATAATTGAAACTAAATTTAAATCCCATTGAATGAAGATTAGGCAGGAAATTTCAAGCCCAGAGAAATCTAGTGCTAATTTTGAAAGAGAATCTTTTACATTTGACTAACAAGGTATAGGAAACTCCACCTTGAACTTTTTAACAATATAAGTTTTTGTATATATTTTTTTTATTAATTTGTGACAACTTCGCAGAGTCACGCACATGGATGAAACNACAATATAAGTTTTTGTATATATTTTTTTTATTAATTTGTGACAACTTCGCAGAGTCACGCACATGGATGAAACAGAACATAAACGTCTCTCTGCATCTCATCAATAGCGGAAATACTTGGAAAAGGAAATGAACAATTTTCACTCAAATCCTATGACTATCCAATCCGTGATCATAAAAATTGTTCATGTTAAAGATAGCATAGGAAATAAGACCTAGGGAGGTCAAAAGNCTATCCAATCCGTGATCATAAAAATTGTTCATGTTAAAGATAGCATAGGAAATAAGACCTAGGGAGGTCAAAAGATCCCATATGTCAATCATAATGTCACTTCACTTCCAATAGAACTCATTAATTCAGAAAGTTTTATGGAATCAAGAATATGTTTTTGGAACAGGGAAAGTCTCCATTATTTCTCTACCTCATTGTTAGGTTGTACAATTAAAATTTATATCAACCTCCGACAAAGTGAACGTGAATCATTACGAAATGAACAGTTAAAATAAGAAAATGACGAAAGAAAATGAATCAGCAAAGGTTAGACTATTTATTATTCTGCTGGATTCCAATCCTCCACAACTATAAAAAAGGAGGGATATTCAAATTTAAATATCACAAATGAAAAACAAGGCATGAGTGACATTTGCATTCAGATGACCTTGAAAATTTGACAAGGAATGAGTGATGATGTTAATAGTTACCTTTGTCTACTAAATGTTTATTCTGTTGGTTAACAAAAATGACAATTGAGTTTAGACAAATGAATAAGGATGGTTGAGAAATTATGTAAATCATTTATCTGGAAATTCTGTCGGACTTCAATGACAAAAGTTGAAGACTTGTCCAACCAAAAATATATAAACCCTCAGTCAGAACTTTATACAGTACAGAACCCGCCAAAAATTTAAGTGTCNTTGTCCAACCAAAAATATATAAACCCTCAGTCAGAACTTTATACAGTACAGAACCCGCCAAAAATTTAAGTGTAAGCGGAAACCAAAAATAGAATTCATGCATTGGATTCTTGTTAAAATGTCAGGATAATAACCCAAGGCATGAGTTTTATTATTGGTTACCGACAGTAAAANGCATTGGATTCTTGTTAAAATGTCAGGATAATAACCCAAGGCATGAGTTTTATTATTGGTTACCGACAGTAAAAAATTTTGTGGTAAATTTAGTTAGAGAAAGTTCTTATTATAGTGTTTTTTATTATTAATATTTTTCTTTCGAGAGTGGGCCAGAGACAATGAAGTTTGTTACCTTTGACCTCTTGTATTACTTATGCATTTATAATAATTTTCCATACTGCATATTGCCCCCACACCACATGACAATCCCAACCTCAACTCACCTGAAACTAAACAAATGATACAAAAAATTAATTACAATTACAATTACACACCTACAAAACCTGACAGAAATCAGGAATTTAATTAGTTAGGGGTTAAGTCTTCATTTCCTAAATATTTTTAAAGAAAATAATCTTAATTTCAACTATAACGCTGAATTTTACAATGAAGTAAATATTATATGCAACATTGAAACATGGAATAGCANTCTTAATTTCAACTATAACGCTGAATTTTACAATGAAGTAAATATTATATGCAACATTGAAACATGGAATAGCAAAGTTTAACAGCACAGCATAAGCATTTTAAAACTAGTCACGATGATTTGAACTTTCATCCTGTTGCTGATAAATTTTTAATTATCCGAAAAATTTCAGAATTCCTGCCTTGAAATATAGTTCTTAAGTAACTATTTGACTAATTTAAAACTATTTTTGGCCCTGCGNTTTCAGAATTCCTGCCTTGAAATATAGTTCTTAAGTAACTATTTGACTAATTTAAAACTATTTTTGGCCCTGCGTCGTAAATAATTTAAAAAAAAAATACCTGAAACCCTATGCAAACTCAGCACCAGATTGATTGAATTGTAGATGTCAACGCTAAACATTATTATTGAGACTGCATTCATCTATAGAAACTTCAAGAACTGCATTCGTATTACCACGAATCAGCGTCATCCTGACATGACGTGAATTGATAAAAACTAACTTAAGAGATACTTATCTCAAAATTGAAAATGATCAAGTGTTTGGATATTATCTACTTAGGATAAGGTATTAGATTATGATGGTCAGCCACCTTTGGTTCAAATAAATACCGGTAGCGTTAAAATTCACATCCCTTCTCAGATTGAGTGACGTAGTAATGGACTCACCTGTTGATTCTCCGTAGGATGAACTACTAATTAGCACTAGGAAATAAATAGCATAGGCTAATACTATTGGGCTAGGGAGGGTTGGTTCTGTTCCGTCTCTTTTTCTGGCCATTCTGCCGTCACCAGACCACGAAACAAGAATTCACACTCAACCAGGACTAGTTGACCTCTCAATGGGCAGTAGTGACCTCCATCCTCCGATGACCCCCAGAGCACATTGACACTGAACAAGAGACTAGGACGAAGGGGAGATGAGAAAATCCTAAAGGAATGAGGAGTAATTGATTCTGAATAATTGAAGAGCAGAAGTTAAGACGTGGAGTAAAGTAGGAATTGGTTATTGAGTATTTCTTCTCTACTTGTTTGTTGGTTCTATGAGGTGGAAGGACTGAAATCTGGTTCTTGGTTCTTGGCGAAGTTGACAGGTGAGTTGTGTTGTATTGTTTGTACCAGGTACGGACCACGGCACCCCCTCCCTCATCCCCTATGCCATACAGCCACATCTAACTCACCTGTAGAGACAAACAATAGGGACTACAACCCTAATTCACTTCACGTAACGAGCAAAAACTCAGGTAAACTAACCACCAATGAGGATGGACAGAGACACTCAGGTCATACGCTTTGACTTTAGGTTAATTTTAGACATCCTGCCTCAGTCTCCTCGTGGACAAGAACCCCATCAAATTAACCCTGAAAACGGGGATTACTAACGGATTCCTCTGGATTCCTAAAATCAACCAAAATGAAAGACGGAATTATTATTTTTAAATTAAGTCGGACTCGACAGAATTTTTTTTCTTCTTAACCGAGTATAAGTATGTACTTACGTATTTTTTTTTACAAACTTATGTAATCTTTATATTTCAGGCTTAGATACCTTTAGAAAATCGGCAGTGGTTGAGAATACTCGAATATGAACTTATTATTTCTAGACGAAGAGATCAGATAGGTCAGAGATCAGTTAGATTTTCGTTGTTTATGAATTTCCCCAAGAATATTTTAGAGATATGGCGGATACTTACGCATGCGTTTGAAAGAGTTACAGAGCACAGATTCAGGTTGTTACCAGAAATGGATAAACTGACTTCCCACTTTTCACGCAAGATGGCCCGAGGTCTCAGGTAAGCAAGCCAAATAGTTATGAAAGCAGATGCCCATCCTGCTTTTCTATTAAGTTCACACTTGCACAAACGTACGTTCATTGGAGATCGTGCATCACATTCAAATAATTGTTTCAATAATCGATAATTTACCTAATTTTTTGTGCAAAGTATGTAAACATGCAAGATGCAGCGTAATGTGTAAAAAGGAACAAGTTGTATACACAAAATAACAATTAATAAATGACAAAAAGCTCTGGCTTATTTGTAGGATAAACCCCCTCCTCTCCCCTCTGGAATTCGAGTGTTACGTTAATCGACTGGAAATTTAGCGTAGATTACGAATCTGACATCCATTGTTGTCGGTCAAGTCAAATTTTGCAACAATTTTGTAAATTTGTGCCAGAAAAAAATAATTTTTTTCAAAGTTATAATGACTTATCCAAAGTTAGTAGTCCGGATTTCAATAAGTTATACATCAATCGATCAGAAACTTAACGCAGATTACAAATTTAACATTCATCGNGTAGTCCGGATTTCAATAAGTTATACATCAATCGATCAGAAACTTAACGCAGATTACAAATTTAACATTCATCGTTGGCTGTCAAGTCGAATTTTTAAATAAATAAATATATATGTTTTTTTTTAATTTAAAATTTTTATTTATTACTATTTAAATATTTATAAGCAATGACATGTAGAGGATATGATTNGTAGTCCGGATTTCAATAAGTTATACATCAATCGATCAGAAACTTAACGCAGATTACAAATTTAACATTCATCTTTGGCTGTCAAGTCGAATTTTTAAATAAATAAATATATATGTTTTTTTTTTAATTTAAAATTTTTATTTATTACTATTTAAATATTTATAAGCAATGACATGTAGAGGATATGATTTCTTAAGTTTTTTGGGGGTTTTCTTTTTGGGTTTTTTAGGATTCTTTTTAGATTTTCTTAAAGCTTTCTTTCGAATTTTCTTTAGATTTTTAGGTTTTCTGAAGGCTTTATTTCGAGATTTTCTTTAGATTTTTAGGTTTTCTTTTAGATTTTCTTTAGATTTAGNGTTTTCTTTAGATTTTTAGGTTTTCTGAAGGCTTTATTTCGAGATTTTCTTTAGATTTTTAGGTTTTCTTTTAGATTTTCTTTAGATTTAGGTTGTTAGGTTTTCTTTAGGTTTAGATTATTAGGCTTTCTTNCTTAAGTTTTTTGGGGGTTTTCTTTTTGGGTTTTTTAGGATTCTTTTTAGATTTTCTTAAAGCTTTCTTTCGAATTTTCTTTAGATTTTTAGGTTTTCTGAAGGCTTTATTTCGAGATTTTCTTTAGATTCTTAGGTTTTCTTTTAGATTTTCTTTAGATTTAGGTTGTTAGGTTTTCTTTAGGTTTAGATTATTAGCCTTTCTTNTTAGGTTTTCTTTTAGATTTTCTTTAGATTTAGGTTGTTAGGTTTTCTTTAGGTTTAGATTATTAGCCTTTCTTTAGGTTTAGATTGTTAGGTTTTCTTTAGGTTTAGGTTGTTTTTTTAGGTTTAGGATGTTAAGTTTTCTTTAGGTTTAGGTTGTTAGATTTTCTTTAAAATTTTTAGGTTATCCTTAGGTTGTTATGTACTATTCTACAAATGTCCCAAAACTATTTCATAAACCATGAGAGTTGCATCGAGTTTACAGGGTGGGTTATCTTTAGTGTCCCTATAGGCGAGGAACAGATAAGGGCTATACTCATTCTTCTATTTTCATATGTTGTAGTCAATGGAGTGAAGCCTCGGAATATGTCAACTTGTCTACGACCGACCCTCACTCTTCTCTTTCCAATCTCATTCCTAGAAAAAAACGGTCGCATGGCGTCGGTCCGCTTATGACTATNACCCTCACTCTTCTCTTTCCAATCTCATTCCTAGAAAAAAACGGTCGCATGGCGTCGGTCCGCTTATGACTATTGTTTTAGCCATACACTTCACATGTTATTCAAACTCAACGGAGTTACGTAAGATTCTATTCGGCGACCACCTTGAGGAAAGTATTCTGTGGCGCGAAAATCATAACCCAAATTAAAAATTTTAATAATTTGAATTTGGATTATGATTTTCGCGCCATTGAATTCCCTTCACGTTAGTCTTCTCATAGAATCTCAAGTAACCCCTTCTAGTTTGGATAACATATGAAGTTCATGGTTGAAACAATAGTCATAAGCTGACACACGCCATGAGACAGGTTTTTTTTTTGGAAATAGGATTTCATAGAGGAGGGTAAGTCTCACAGACTACAACATATGAAAATGGAAGAATGAGTATAGCCCTTATCTCTTCCTCGGCTATAGGGACACTAAAGATAATCCACCCTGTACAAGGTCCGCCAAGTTAATCCGGGCCTTGTTATTCCAACCCAACTTTCATGAAAAACAGTTTGGGGCAGTCGGTATACAATTCGTATAATAATAAAAGTGTACTCAATTACATTTTATTAATATAAAATATCCGTTTGGATTATACATAGGCTAATGCAAAGCAATGGATCTAAATAGAGACAGAGAGATGGGTCGGCAGGTTCTGTTGAGTGAAGTGGAGTAAGATGCCAAGGGATCGTACGCCATTCCTCTACTTGGTAGTTTCTCTCAACTAACCACCTTGCAGCATTACAGAATGGTGTTTGCTTACAAAAAATTTTTTTTTCAAAATCAGCTTTGAATAGAAACGTTAATGCAAAGCAATGGATGCAGAGAGGCAGGTAGGTTTTCTGTTGAGTGAGTTGGAGTAGATGCGGAGGGACCATCCCATCCCCCATTCATTCTTCGACTTTGAGTTCATCCTCTCAACACTGCTTCTATTGTAAGTTACCCTATTTCCTCGCAGATTATCCGCCCTCGACTATAATCAGCAGATTAAAAAATACATATAAATCAATCACATTACCCCAACTTCGCAGATAACCAGCACTTTTCCCATACGTAAAGAACACAAATTCAAGTATTTTTTGTTCATTGAACTTTTTAACTGTTTCAAAAGTTACGAATTTCAACCACTGCTAACACTACGAATAACTAACAATCTGAAACAATATACAGCGGAGTTTAAATTTACAGTGTATACTTGAATAACTAATTATCACACTCAATACTCGAGAAATAATTTATACAGAGAGAAATGCTCATTATGCTCAAAATGCACAAAATGAATCATTNGTTTCAAAAGTTACGAATTTCAACCACTGCTAACACTACGAATAACTAACAATCTGAAACAATATACAGCGGAATTTAAATTTACAGTGTATACTTGAATAACTAATTATTACACTCAATACTCGAGAAATAATTTATACAGAGAGAAATGCTCATTATGCTCAAAATGCACAAAATGAATCATTNACACTCAATACTCGAGAAATAATTTATACAGAGAGAAATGCTCATTATGCTCAAAATGCACAAAATGAATCATTTTAAATAGATAAACAATTTATTGTAATTTACGACGATTCGATGTGGAATTATGGATTACAACGAAAGATTGCAATTTTCTGAACTCAGGATATCTATAAATGTCTATGCAAACAGGTTCATCAATTGACGGCGGTACCAAATGTTCGATACTAGCATTATTTTAGGTAGTAACGCGGAACATTAGAATCCCCTTAGATACCGTGTCATAACGCGGCTTGCTCACACAGGCTTGTTAGCCGTTTCAACAAAAGTTACGAACATTCAGATTTTCTTAATTCAGATAACACCCTGTTGTATAACACGCAACAAAAACGTTTTAGGCAAAAACATCGTATAACNGATTTTCTTAATTCAGATAACACCCTGTTGTATAACACGCAACAAAAACGTTTTAGGCAAAAACATCGTATAACCCGCGGGTAATATTGTAGTAAGGAGAGTCCAATTGACCCTTGACCTTTAGTCCTGTGTGGAGAGAGGTCAAAGTGTCACCAAAATCAACAACAATAATTAAATAAACAATTGAAAATTAAATAAATTTTCTCCAAAATGGAGGAGCAGATAAAAGCTCTGCTTTATTCAACCGTCAAAACTCATCTGAGTCTATCCACAGGGATAGACTCTACACAGGTAAGTATATACCTATAGGTAAGAATAATAATAATAATAATAATAATAATATATATATAGGGAGGGCATTGAAACGGAAAGGGAAGAAGAAGAAGAAGAAGAAGAAGAACACAGCAGCAGCTGTGTTGTTGTTGTGTGTGGTGAGCGGGAGGTCCAGTCCCGTTCATCACAAGAAGGTGAAGGTCTTTACCACAATATGCGACGGAATAGGGGTAATTATGCTAAAGTAGTTCTCTCGAACACACGCTAAATTCATTCCCTTAAACTTTTGGATTTCGCGCTATTTANATTTTCTTAATTCAGATAACACCCTGTTGTATAACACGCAACAAAAACGTTTTAGGCAAAAACATCGTATAACACGCGGGTAATATGCGACGGAATAGGAATAATTATGCTAAAGTAGTTCTCTCGAACACACGCTAAATTCATTCCCTTAAACTTTTGGATTTCGCGCTATTTANTAATTATGCTAAAGTAGTTCTCTCGAACACACGCTAAATTCATTCCCTTAAACTTTTGGATTTCGCGCTATTTATTTACTGTTTCATTTTATTCTTGGTGGAAGCGACTTCCTACGGCGCGGATTAACTTGGCGGTTCCTGCAATACTTTAAGTAGTGCGTTAATAAAATTTTAATCAAAAACTTTTCCTAACCACACAAATGTGTTTCTAATTTATACGTAAATATGTGAGTGCACTTAAATTTTAATTTTTTAAGTTTATTTTGAGATTATGAATTAAAGAGAAATGGTTGCCCAGTACTTGTCATAATTGTGAAACATGATGGAAGTTACTTTTGGCCAGTGCGGTTTGCTGGAGAAAGTAACTGTTTTATAATAATGTCCAACGTATCTCGTTAAGTAAATTTTTTTCGGGACAAATCTTTTTATTTTATGAAAGAACATGAAAAAGTAGGGAAATACGTGTAAAAAAATCAAGTCTCTAGGATGAAAGGGTCAAAAGTTATGATTTATTGAAAATCAACTGTTTTCGAACATAATTCTGAGACACAAAGGATAAGCGCATCCTAGAGACCTGATTTTTTCACGTATTTCCCTACTTTTTCATGTTCTTTCATAAAATCAAAAGATTTGACCCGAGAAAAATTTACTTCACGAGACAAGCTGGACATAATTATAAAACAGTTGGTTTCTCCAGCAAACCGCAAGGGCCAAAAGTAACTTCCATTTTGTTTTATAATTATGACCAGTATTGTAATATTCATTATTGCAGATTGTCGTGGAAATCGTTGTTAACCTAAAATCGTTGTTGATTTTGAAACAGTCCAAGAATCACCCCAGTGATGAACAACCGCTTCCTAACATCCCAACTGGCTCCCAATGATTAGTTGTGATTTGTGAATATTTTAATTTCTAACTTTTGTGTAGGGGACCATTTGCGAATGCTCTAGGAATTTTAAATAGGGATTGATATTAGTAGAAAAGTATGAATCACATGCTTGCTTGAAGCTGTAACCACAGGAAATGACAAGTGACATGAAAACTTATTTCTAGGATTTCGCACTTAATTCAGCCATTTTAGAATATTTATGAGAACGTGTTACAAAATTTTTAATTGAACGGACGCTTACTTTTTGGTTTTATTCAACCTAAATCTTTTGCGAGTTTGCATACTTTATTGTATTAATTTTTGGCTAGACAACCCTTATTTTATAGATAAAACTAAAAAAAAAACTTTTCGACCAATTAAGGTGGACAATTATTTTGAACAAGAATTANCTTATTTTATAGATAAAACTAAAAAAAAAACTTTTCGACCAATTAAGGTGGACAATTATTTTGAACAAGAATTAAACCTTAATTATCCGATGATTGGATTTATTATATACCATACTAACAAAAACTATCTCCCAATAGGAAAGTCNTTAAACCTTAATTATCCGATGATTGGATTTATTATATACCATACTAACAAAAACTATCTCCCAATAGGAAAGTCACTTGTTTGGAATTAGTTAAGGCGATAAATTATTATGTTTCTACTTAGCGATTCAGAATAAGTTAAAAAAATTATTTTTTTTTGTCATTCTTTTTTCTCAATTACGTGCTACCGTAATGAACAAAGCGAAAGAACAAAAAGTTAATATATTCATTTTTACGCTAGTAAGCTGCATGAGTCAGCTGTTAGTATTAAACTTTTTTGTTCTTTGGCTTTGGCCATTACGGTATGTACAGTGTGTATTAGTAACGAATGAACGGGGGGGATACCCACTCTAACCAACCCTCACCCAATCCCATCATCAGTTATGGGCAACGATTTGCAGTTTGATATTCAAATTTTTAGTTTACTGTTGTAACATTTAAGTCGAGCAGAAAAGGATGAAAATTAAAATTTGTTTGATAACAGGTATAATTATTAGCTAACAATTTCTGTCTTTTGCGAATTAGTGACTTTTGAGTCTTCTTTGTTGTTTATTATTTATTTGAACCATGGGGCTTCCGCCAAATCTTTGTATAATTATCATAAAATTCCATTACCGCTATCAAAACGAGTTATATGACCAAATAATGGATGCTGAGAACTGTAAGACAGGGGTTTTACGATCGACTGTGAGTCATTGTTTGGGAATGGATGGGGGACACTTCGAACAATCAGTTCATTAACGAGAGGTAATGTGGTAGACTTAATTTAAGATAATCATAAAATATCACAGTAACAAGGGAATGCGTGGAAGTGTGGAATGGAAAAGCGTTGGTTTAATTTGGATATATTCGTTCAGTATATCAACCCTTCCTGTTAAGTCACGCCCGTAGCCAGATTTGTTGCCCATAACTGATGGTGGGATTGGGTGAGGGTTGGTTAGAGTGGGTTTCCCCGTTCATTTGGTACTAATACACACTGTAGAAAATAAATGAGAAAACAATTTGTGTTAACTTATTCTGCATCGTTAGGTAGCTTTCTTGTTTTAGGTCGCTGAAATCCCCTCATGAACAAATAATTAGTGTATTGGAGGTTTCTAACTTATGGGTCGCTAGTCCTCTCCTCTCATTCAGTGTCCGGAGAGCAGTGTTGGGAATTCAGTTCAGTTCAGTTCAGTACTTTTCAGTTTTTTCCAGTTTTTGGACTGAACTGAACTGGAAACTACCCTTCCAGTTCCCAACACTGCCGGAGAGAATAGTGAGCGTTAGACGCTGATTTTCTAGAAGATGGAGAAAGGATTCAGCATGCACAAATATGCCTTACGAAAATGAATCGCAACTTTTTTTCAAGATAATTGCCACTTTGTGTTTATAATCAATTGCAAAGTTTATAAAAGTTATGGATTTTATAGCCCAAAAGCTACATGAATTTGACTGTCATCTGACAACGGTCAAAGTTTATAAATTTTATGTATGAAAAGTGATAGTTTGCGCTGTTTTCAAACTTTATAAAATTTATAAAGTTTATATAAAGTTTAACTGGATTATAGGTCCATTTGACGTCACTGACTGGTCACGTGGTCAATTATGAAATTTCTGCGAGTTATAAAACTTTTATAAACTGGTAAGATTTCTAAATTGAAATCTTTTTGAAAATTCCCGCTTTTGCAAGGAAAATTTTTTAATTTAATAAATTTCATAATCTTGCAAATTCAAAACGCAAATTGGTCTGATTACAATTTATAGAAGTTTTAAAATTCTATAAATTTTATAAACTTTCATGGCGAATACCTATAAACGTTAAGTGCCTAATCAAAGATAACAAAGATCGGACAATTTGAAGAAAATTTATTCAATTTTAAAAAGCGGTAACTACTTTTAAAACACCCACTATATTAAAATATATTCGAATATACCNGGAAAATTTTTTAATTTAATAAATTTCATAATCTTGCAAATTCAAAACGCAAATTGGTCTGATTACAATTTATGGAAGTTTTAAAATTCTATAAATTTTATAAACTTTCATGGCGAATACCTATAAACGTTAAGTGCCTAATCAAAGATAACAAAGATCGGACAATTTGAACAAAATTTATTCAATTTTAAAAAGCGGTAACTACTTTTAAAACACCCACTATATTAAAATATATTCGAATATACCGATTCAAATTTTTATTATAATACCATTGGGTCCATCAGTTACAAGTGCCATAATATCCTCCTTCAACGATAGTCCAAAAATAGCTAAACGTTCCTCCAGGATTTCCAAACATCGTTCCGCTGGGAGAGAACCCGAACATCTGACTAAACCGAGACTCCAGAAATATCCTTTCATGTGAAGGGTGACGTTCATGAACCTTCTGTTTCTCAACGACGTCCATTCGTCGAAACAAACGGAAAATTTTTGTCCATTATCTTTCAGTTTAGAAATATCTTGTCGATTTATGGCTCGAATAGAATTAGCATACTCTTCTACCATTTCACGGATTGTGTTTGATGATTTAGGTATTATTTTGAAACCTCTAGCGTTGAGTGAAGTACGTAGTTCTTCGGAAGTGCAGAAAACCGCCATCGGTATTCCATCCAAAGATGTCATTTTTGCTACTACCTCAGCTAGAGTTTTATCATTCGAATTAAAATCTAAAAGAAATTTAAATTTTTAAATAATTTTATTTAAAATTTGTTAATATTATTGGTTACTTGTGCTGCTATTGGTTGTCATATTGTGGTTTCTTTTAAGTCCATTGATTTTGTGTACAAGGTACGAATGACTGTGCAGACCTTTAGTGGATCCATTTTTTGTTTTCAACAACTTCTTACAACACGTATTAAACGTATTAGCTTCTAAGCCGTCTTGTCTTCTCAAGAAATGTTGCCATACTGGCGAGCCAGAAGGAAAATCGGAGAATGGCAAAGATTCCATATTGTTGTTTTAAAAAAATTATTTAAAAATTTTTAAACTTAGGATTGTGAAGAACAATTTCCTATTATTACGTATTTAATTTATTTATTTAACTTTTTCCCGAACGGGAAACTTAGTGGTAACCTCGGGAAACCATTTCCCGAAATTCTCGAAATTTCTCCAAGAGTTAAAGCTCTGTACGTTAGTCTATCCAATCACAAAGCGGTCAAGTTAAAGGATAGTTTTTCATCATTGGTTGGGGCAGCTACCAACGCGGGTTGCATATTATTTTTATGGTCTTCCACATTACGAATAACTGAAACTACTGGGTGCTGATGCGATCGTCGCTCGAATACTACCAAAAGCNGTTCTCAATTTCGAGACATGCAATCACTATCCAATCACAAAGCGGTCAAGTTAAAGGATAGTTTTTCATCATTAGTTGGGGCAGCTACCAACGCGGGTTGCATATTATTTATATGGTCTTCCACATTACGAATAACTGAAACTACTGGGTGCTGATGCGATCGTCGCTCGAATACTACCAAAAGCTTCTTAGATTCTGTCGTTACAGCTTATCGCTCACCACGGCGCTAGCCAGCTCTCGAGCGGTGTGTGCCAACTAGTATATATAGAATTATGGATGTTCCTCTTCACATCGCGATTTTTGTTTCCCTTTGTTTCATTTTGGTTATGCCAAATTGAGAAGATTCTCGGCATATCTATTGACACTTCCGTTTCCATTATCTAGAAACCATTCATATGTCTTGCATTCCTACTTTCTGCTAAATATTTGAATCTAGTAGTTATAGAGTCGTTTACAAATTCAGAATAAAAAAAACATGCTGGTAATGAGTTCATTCACTAAGGAAAAATACGGATTGATTGTAATTCTATTAGCCACGGTTAGCCTACGTGTAACAATTGGACAAACAGTGACTGTGGCAAGTGATAGAGAAACCATAGATTTTCAACATGAGTGTAAGTTCTAACTTTTCTCTAACTAATTTTGTTTAGCTAATTCTCTGAACTAAAAATTGGAAGCATTAATTCAATTCAATTTTTTCAATTTGAAAACATTAATTCTATCTTTTCTAATAATGCTTTTTTTCTAGCATGCTCTAGAGAGATTCATAATTCATTCAGTTTCAAAATTTACCACCCTGCGAAGCCATTTTATGAACCAAGCGGGAGCTTCGAACTTTTTGTGAGATTCAAAGGAATTGCAGATGGACATATCATTCTTACCGAAAATCCAAACACGAATGAACCACTTTATATGGTAAAACATATTCCAACAAATTAATTACTTAAATACTTACGAAAAATACAAAAGTAACCATTGTTTCAGATAATTATTGGATCTTACAATAACAAATTCTCTGAAATTCGTCGTACGAAGCAAGCTAAACCTCAAGTTAAATTGAGTACATTGGGAATAATGTCCGGGCGTCAGTGGCGTGGGTTCATAATTCGTTATTTTCCAAAATTTGGAAATTTGTCAGTTTTTTCTGAAGGAAGCGATTCACCGCTTTTATCTTGGATAGATCCTCGTCCATTGGACGTCCAATATTTCAGTTTTACCAGCTACAATGGACGCCTTGTTGAAGTTGCTTATGACTGTAAAGCCAAGGATGATTTCTCATCAATCCCCAAAACAAAAGGTAAGTAAAACGACTTTCAAATACATTCAATGAGAAACAAATTATAGAATTAAATAACGAAATCAAATTTATAGACGCTAAAAAAACAATATGAACACCATAGTCAGTAAATATTTAACGACTTGTATATTTAATGAATCCTACTGGTTAATGAAGACACATAAGCTAATTGATGGCATAAAATTCAAAATGGTATCGCATACTTAAGTTCATGATCAAGTTATATAGTATGAATTTCCTAAAGTATCGCATCGTCCTTAACAAAACAATTACTAAACTGCTCAATCAGCAACAACAATGTTCTAAAAGGCAATAACGTCAAAAAGTTTCTTCCGGTTTATTCTGTCTCTAAAATTCTGGGTCACTAAAAGAGTATATGATATGAGAATGACTAAGAACTTGTCATGATAACATAATATTTACAGAAAATGTTGACCTCAGCAGAAAATTAGTTATAAGTTTGTTGTGACTTTTTGATAAATATTATTGTACTAGTGTGACAGCATTAGGAAATTGAAATTGGAAGTAATAAGTTTATTATGAAAGAACTTTATATGTATCTAATAGTGTCAGAAACACTAAAGTGAAGAAAATGATCCAAGTGAAATTTTATTCATTAGTTTGAGTTTAACATCGATCTTCAGTAGGAGCAAGCTGAAGAGTCCCCAGTTCTTGACTATTGCTTAGGCGTCAATTAACATATTGTTGGATACATTGTTGTATACTTCTACCTAGAGGGTATGGAGTTGAAATTATTATTTTTTATAAGTTTCCTTCTTTGGAGTTCAAATAAAGTAGTTCAAGCAGACTTGAAATTTTTTGGTCAAGACTTTACATGGTTTGGCGAATCGGATTCTACGGAATATGTTGAAGATAAGGCAGAAACGGAAAGTGAAATCCAAAAGACAACAATACATGGTGATAATCCGATTCATCATGTCAACTTCACACATGAAGGTTAAGTCAGAACTATAATGAAATTTTGAATAATTATAAACTATAACGTTTTACCTTAGGCTGTCAAAACGAAGTTGTTAGGGGATATACGTTGAAAGGGACCTATCATCCACTTAACTCTTCAAAATCCAATCAGAACATAATTCGGTTCTTGGTGCGATTGCGAGGAAAGTCTGATGGACATATTATTCTTTCAACATTTGATAGAGAATCAAGGAACAATCCATTTTATACGGTACGCATAGAATTAATAGAAATACCACTGTTGAGCCAACTACTATGATGATGATTTTAAATTATCACTAAAAAATTTTTTTTTCTCCAAATGTTAGATTGTGATTGGTTCACAACAAAATGGACGTACTGACATCCGTCGTTGCATAAATTCAGATCAGGAAAATTTAGCAAGAGTCAGGACTCCAGACATATTATCTGAACATATCTATCGCGGATTTATTATTGAGTATCAGAGTCTCAGTGGAAAGATAGCCATTTATCCAGAAAACAGCCAGACTCCCTTAATACTAGTGAGAGACTCACATCCGGTGACTGTGAATTTCTTTAGTTTCACAGCTTATGACCACATAACTGTCCATGTGGCCTTCAATTGTGTTGGAAATGATGCTTTCTCATTGGTGGAACAGGAACAATTGACTTTAAACAGAACAGGTTAGTCCGCAACGTGTTGTGGAGAAAAAAGTGCCCATGCCTTTCCACAGTGTCAATTGAAATGGCCGAAATCTAACTCTTTTAGTACTTATAGGTTCTTAGGTTACTTTATTTTCGGCCACTTCAGTGGAGACCGTTCATCATTATGTATCTTAATTGGACAGTCTTTTGTAATCCAGCAGCTTTGCAACCACCAGATACTTATTGGTCAAAGTTGTTATAGTTGTTTGGCTTGTATATGGCGGAATCATTTAGTTTATATTACACAAGTCACAAGGTGCAACAGCACCATCTTGTGATTCCATTTATAACTCATTTTTACAATTGAAATACTGGTTATAACATTTTGGGTCTACTTGTGTTCTCTAATCTGACNCCATTTATAACTCATTTTTACAATTGAAATACTGGTTATAACATTTTGGGTCTACTTGTGTTCTCTAATCTGAGAACTCGGCTCGAGTGTATTTTATATAATATAACACGGACAGGGACAATATTATGATTGCATTGTTTTATACAGTTTATCTGTGACGTAATATGCACTACAACCTTATACATGAAACTGACAAGGAAGCAGTAGTCATCGTATTCAACGATATACGGAGGAAGCGTTTTCCGTAAACTATTTTTGAGCGTCTAAGTACTAAAAGTTTAGTTTCATGGCAGAGAACAGTGCGATTTCGCGTGGGTTTTCGTAGCGCCTAGACGCACGTCCAGGACGCGCGTCCGGTGACGCATGCGTTGGCGCATGTCAGTTTTCATTATAAATAAAACATCAATACATTTCATCTAACTGTGCTAGTGCTAAAAATTAGAATAAAGTTTTTAAAGTTAAGTTTATTAAAATGGTTTATCAATCGTTATTACTAGACGGAAGAGGAAACAACTGGTTATTGAGTTGTTTGGTTTAGTTAACCAATGACAGGTACAATTATATTTAAATTAATAAATAATAAAATTAAAGAATTAAATTGCTGCTGAAAACTCTGTGAAGAGAAAAGATTTCAAAAACATGTTTCCCTCCACCGAACGCATACTTTTTGTTGAAAAAGTTGAATCCGCCCTGCCATGAAAAGCAGCGATTTTCGCATACGCCTAGGACGCGAGTCCAAGACGTTGTTTCAATTCGAATGGTGGGTTTCATACAAAATGCATGCGAAATTCGCACGGATGCATGCGATATGAAAACCAAGCTTATATATTTCAATGGGAATGTATTCTTGAAGTTCTTTGACGGTATTCTCTACATGAATAATGGCTTTGGTTTCCACTGCAAGGCACAAACCAGGCCACGAGATGACACTTGTCCAGTGCATACTTTTGCACTTTAGATTTATCAGTATTTTATCCCAACGCGACTTAGTGGAGTTCTTTGACCTATTGCCGACGAAACTAGACGGTTTGTCAACTCTTAGAGAGTTTCCTTGTTGGACAACAATATCAGAGTCACGTCTGTAACTCATGGTATGATTAAAGAGGTCGTTAAGAGCGGAGATGTCATGTTCGATGTGTTTGAGAGTATATGAGAGTTCAGAGGTCATTGGTATTCAAATTTGTGATGGGTGTCAAGTATCTCAAAACTTGTGCACATGATGAATGTCAACCGAGTGATTAAGCACGGCGTCACTTGAATTCAATTCATATATATCCATTGTGAAGCCACTTTTCTGTTTAGTTTTGGACTCTCCAGCATACTACGAATCACTAATTAAGTACAAGTTCTGCAAAGATATTGTCACAAAAACCTCGAGCTATTTTAGTTTGTATGCCAGATTAAAAGAAAAAAAAAATTTTTTTTTTTGGAATGATTCGACTTCAATTATGCTTCAAATTTACTTTAGCATTGCTTCTCCATTCAATTACTTAAGTTCTCGTCAAAAAATTAAATATAACATCTTATTTCATTAAAAAATTTCATAACTTTTATATAAGACCAAATTATTCTTACAACACCAGAATTTTTCGTGCAAAATTGGAATTCTTTTAAGCGCGTTCCAGTACTTTCTAATTTGAGAATTTGAAAATTGATTTCTGATTCTGCATTGCGAAAGTAATGCCAAAGATAGGGGAAAACCCGAAATCGCTTTTGCAGTTTATAATCATCGAAATTCCGCTTTGGCTCTTCAGATCTAGAATATTCAAATTTTGAAGTGATGTAGCGACGTGCAAATTCAGTTATCAATTCCGAAAATTATAATCTCAAATGCTGAAGTTTGGTAAAAGAATTGACAGTGTGCTACGGTACATTGAGATTGGGGAATTCAATTTAATTTCAGTAAGTATTTTAACATGATGGTTTGAATAATCAGCCAATTTTTCAGGCATGAAATTACATCAGGAATTTTAGAAAATTATTCATTTTGGAGAAAATGAATAATTTTCCATAATTTCTGACGTAATTTAGTGCCCAATTATAATTTTTTACATCCAAATTGGCGAAGTTTAGTTTCAAACCCGGAGAATTTTATAATACCCGGATTCGGGTATTTTCCTAAACGAATAATTTTTCAAAATTTCTGGCGTAATTTAGTGCCCAATCACAATTTTTTCTCATCCAAGTTGGTGAAGTTTAGTTTCTAACCCGGAGAATTTTATAATACTCTCACTTTCGAAAGAGGGGGAAATGGCCGCTATGATTTCGGCTAGTAATGTTTCGTGGACGGAACTCTTTCTGGGCCTCTAATTGATCCAATTCAAATAAATTGAGTACAAAAGGGAGAGAATTAGTGTATCTCTGGATTAGATATGTAAGAAACATGAATGCACTTGTATATGTATTCATTTTATTTGATAATTCCTGGTGATCCCAAAGGACGTAACAAGTGAACTCTCAAACACGAAGCTAGGGTAATCGAAAAATCTTTTTGTTTGGAATGAAGATATTGTTACTACTGTTGAATCTTTTGATAGTTTCAGGTAAATCAACAAGTTCCATGAAATTCAAAAATGAAAAGTATAACTAATAAGTCGTTATTTTTAGTTTTTGGTACTGTTGGAATGCCCGATCCAATGATTCGAAGGAAGCTGCTCGAGGGATATGATGTGTTGTCACAACCATATCCATACAAGACAACTGTCACAATACCTTATCTTAGCGTCACTCGCTATGATATTGTAAGTTTTTTTTACCGGCGTGCATATGAACAACTCATCCGGCGCATGCGCTTAATTCGTTTAGAATGAACTCTTAGTAAGAATGCGCAGCCTACTTAACTTGAGCAAGGGATGGATGATGACTGGAGTCGATACCCGTAAGGATTAATTTGCTTCTCTAAAGATAAGATCCTATACAAGTTGTTTCAAGAAGACATAATATCCAGTCATAAATATTTTATAATCGAGGTAGCGTTTAGTTTGGTTGTCCTAAATAATTTTTGACACTTCTCAACAATTAAACTGTTGAAAATCTTGTAATTTTTAACTTTGCAGGACGACCAGCAACAAACATTTGAACTTCATGGTTGGATAGTTATNACAAACATTTGAGCTTCATGGTTGGATAGTTATGGTAAGTTAGATAAAAACAATAATTCATCATCTTAGCTAATTGCATTAACCTTTAGTATATTTGGTAGAAATGGAAAGATGACAGGCTCAGGTGGGAAAATTATTCAATACAAAATCCAAATGGATACATTCATTTTACAAAGACAGAAATCTGGACACCTGAGATCACTACTTTCAACACAGCTAACCCAACTCTTATGAACGACTTTTCAGACGATGCACATGTTTTAGTACAAAGCAACGGTGCTGTCATTTGGGTACCACGAGTTCGCTTCATCACTAATTGCAAAATGAACTTCTTCCAATGGCCATTTGACCAGCAACACTGTCATATCAAAATTATTTCATGGACTTACAACGAACAAGAAATGGATTTACAATTTGATTCCTCTGGGTCATCTGAGTCCAGAATCAAAGTTATGTCTTATGAAGGGCACAAAACTCCCAATAATACACAATGGGTGATCGTAGAGTGGTCGGCCGTACGAACACTACAAAAGGATCCATGTTGTGCGGAAAAAGCCGCCGCTATCACTTTTTACTTCAAAGTTGGAAGAAAGTCATCAATTTTTACATTCACTCTCGTCCTTCCTGTGTTGAGTAAGTTAGCGCAAACGCTCTTAAAGGCTATTGATAAATATGATGATTTTCATAAAACCAGCCGCTGTAAATGATTTAACCATTTTAAATTTTTTATAGTGTTGACAGTTGTCAGCCTTATTGGATTTTTACTTCCATTAACTGGAAATTCAAGAGTAACTTTAGCTGGTTTCAACCTATTGGTGATTACGTCGTATATGATTTACTTCCGAATCAGACTTCCAACAATAGATCATGTCCCATCAATCGGTAACATTCATAACATGCCTTTTTTTTAACTTGATCAAGGTACTAGTTACATGAAATTCAAAGTTTTGATATTGTACAACGCAAAAAAAAACTTTTTGCGCAACCCCTTAGAACAAACATTGATAGAGCTTAGCCAAATCAAAACAATTTGATTTGTTCCTTAAAATTTTCTATTTCAGTTCGATTCTTCACGTGGAATTTATTTGTGACTACAATGAATTTGGTTCTGACAGTAACACTTGTGAACCTAACGGTTGGTAAAGGAACCACGAAAATTCCAGACTGGGGTAAAATTCTGCTCAACTCTAAACTTGTATCATATATTACTTTTAGTGAAAAACTGAAACCAGTCGTAAGTTTTCTCAAGTANCTGCTCAACTCTAAACTTGTATCATATATTACTTTTAGTGAAAAACTGAAACCAGTCGTAAGTTTTCTCAAGTTATAACAAATTGTGACAATTGACAAGATTAAGGTAAAAATTATTTTTCAGAAACGAGGGTCAACTACAAAAATGCGTTCTATTCGGAAGGGACCCAATGGAGAGCACTCTCTCGAAGAAGTCGGAAGTGACATTCGAAATAAACCAAAAAAATGCGATTGGACTGCTCTTGTTAATTTGTTCGATAAAGCTTGTTTTGCTCTTTTTGCGCTGATTTCCTTTATTATGGCCATTGCGCTGCTTATTTAATAAACTACGAACAAAAAACAAACGCATGTATTAACCTAATTCTCAATATGTTTCGATATCATAACCAATCTTTATACATATTAAATTTACATTATACACTCCATTCCAATATAGTAAATCAGCGAGAAGAGACATTTGAACCATGCCCTTTGCTGGAGAAAGTAAGTGTCTTAAAATATTGGATCTTAAGTGTGACAGTTTCAGAATGATAATTAAAAAGTAAGGTTCCCCATAAAAAATTCGACTCTGTACGATCACTAAACCAAAAGTTATGATTTTTTGAAAAATTAAATTTTTGAATGTTCTTTTGAGACAAAATGCTAAGAACTAAAGACCGTTTCAAAACCAAATCCAAAAATTTAATTAAAAAAAAAAATTAAATACTTTTTTTCTCGTCATTGTACAGACTTGAAGTTTTTCACGGGGTACCCTACTTTTCAATGCTCATTCTGAAAAAACTATTAACGCTTAACATAGAAAAATTTTTATTATAGCATGTTATTGTTCCAAGATTTTAAGACACTTGGTTTCTCCAACAAAGAGCATGGGGCCAAAAGTCACTTCTCGATGCCTTATAATGTTGGAACAGACTGTACCATAGTAATTTTGTCTAAAATTAATTATTATTTAATTTGTATAATATGAGAGTAAATGAAATTTTTTGACTATAGGGAATCGTTTTCCCTATGGCTAACAACTGTCCTAGTTATCAAACTCCCAGGTTCCCAATAATGGGAACCTGGGAACTCCCCAATCACATATTGTACAGGTTTAAAACTACATTTATTCATACGTTACATTTTGTGTTAATAATAATGTAATAGACTTAAGATTCTGTACAATTGTTTGATGGTAAATTAATACCCCCACTGCTGTCTATCCATAATTTTTACTTGGTAATATGTGTTCTTGATTTTTGTTATTTTTTTACCATCACCCAATGTAAATTAATAAGGACAATAGAAATAAGTGGGGGATGAGATGATATGATAGGAATATTTTTTATATCACTTGGCCAAAAAATGCAACTAAACTACAAGATTCATAATAGCCCGTGGCCATGACCAATCATTGGCTTCCTTTTCTACAATGTTCATGTCTTGTTGAGAAGTACTAGGTCTTTTAGTCTACAGTATACCGTTCTACCATGTTACACGAACTTAGGATGACTTAGTTTCAAGAATTTAAGTACATTTTAATTTTACTAGAAAAGAAACTCTTAACTTGATCAACAAAGTGTTTACCACGTTCATTCCATTTGCTTCCGTTTCATTGATTTATTATTGACCAGTTATGAGTTAATAATAATCTATCCATACTATTAAATTTACAGGATTCGGGAACAGTCAGGAAAAGTTGAGTGAAAGTGGAGTACAATAATAATAATCATACTGTTGCCTGCCTGACTGACTATAAAAGTTATTTTTATTAAATACTATTTAAGAACTTGACATCAATTCTACTCAACTACTGGTTAGTAGTTGCAGATAAAAAAAAATATAATTCTGTGTTAATATAATTATTACTAAATTAGTCTGAATTTGACTTGAGTAGTTGACCGGACTCTTATGTCAATCTGGATAGAAAAATGCCTCTTTATTACTCTTGAGAGATTCACAGACGAATGTGTCAGATGATGACCAATTGTTGTTCTCCTTTAAGAGTTTTAGTGTCAGTTACTACAAAGAGTGACATAATAACGAAATTTGTATTTATATTTATTCAATATGCAAAGTCACAAGTTTAGATATTGTGCCGCTAAAGTTAGTCTATTGGTGCTTCTATTGTTTGGGATACTTCCACTAATNATATTATTCAATATGCAAAGTCACAAGTTTAGACATTGTGCCGCTAAAGTTAGTCTATTGGTGCTTCTATTGTTTGGGATACTTCCACTAATTTGTAAGTTTCAATTATNTATATTTATTCAATATGCAAAGTCACAAGTTTAGATATTGTGCCGCTAAAGTTAGTCTATTGGTGCTTCTATTGTTTGGGATACTTCCACTAATTTGTAAGTTTCAATTATCAAAAGAAAAAAATTAGAATCAATTTTCAAAAAATTATATTGAAAATAATAGAATTATTAAAAAATAGGTCATTAATTAGATAAATATATTCAAAAATTGTTTTATTAATTCTTAGTTTTAAATTCTCACCAATAATAGGTTCAACGCATCTAGAGGGCATTCGGAAGAAGCTCTTGGACCATTATGATAATAAAGTGACCCCAGTTCAAGAAAATGGAGATGCTACAAAAGTTGGTGTCGGGATGACTGTAAACTATTTTACATTGGTAATGAATTATTAAATTCACTAAACATAAATTTATTTGGTAAAAGTTCTAAACTGAGTCGAATAATATTTACAGGAAGAGGCTGAACACGTGTTCATTGTCAATGCTTGGATGAGATTGGTAGAGTTACTAATTAATTTTTTTAATTTTTCTCAAAATGGCGTCCTTTCTCGATGATGATTGGTCTAGAAGCTAATATTATTATTATTATTATTTTCATTTATAATTTTCTAGTCATGGAAGGATCCTCGTTTGCAGTATAACTCCAGTGTCTCTGGTGGGACGATGTTGAGATTTGGAAGTGACGAATTGTGGAAGCCTGACATCTTGCTTTATAACAAGTATGTTATTGAGCGACAGAATTAATATTTTTTATGTTTACAAATTTACTCTTGTTCACAGTGCTTATCCAACAGAGATAGATCACTACGGTGACACGCATATGATCCTAAGTCCTGATGGAACGGTACTTTGGGTTCCACCTGCACGATTGGCTGCTCACTGTACCTTGAATATGATTCGCTGGCCGTATGATACGCATACATGTGAACTCAAATTCGGATGTTGGACACATCATGGTCATGAAATTGACCTGTACTATTCAAATCAAGGGAACAACTCGTCCGAATCAGAGCAGGGAGTTGAAATCGAATATACGAATTACGTCACTAACTCCGAATGGACGCTACTTAAGAGTAGCCACAGTCGGAATGCTTTATATTACGCGTAAGTGTTTTCGCTAAATATAATTTCCAAAATCCATAAAATAGTTTATGGTTCTACCCCTACCAACCTAAGGAAGACAACATGGCCACCTCAAACTAAATTTTTGTACCTGTTTTATGCATTCATCACATAATACTAAAAATTAAAATATATAAAAAGTTTTACATAGAAAAGTTGTTGCGATATGCATCATTCCGAGCGAGTCATGTTGATGATTCCCAGGATCATTTTAGATTGTTTGTTGTCGCTTTGTGTTATAGGGTGGTCGGTCATTTCAGGTTGTTGGCTTCGAAGAATTTTGGAAAAGCAATTAAGAGACTATTGAAAAGTAGAATTTTACCATGTATCCACATCAGAAACTTTTTTTAAAAGCTCTTTCCAGCAAATTTTCTCTCCCTTTCCGCAAATAGGACCGAGTTCTAATTTGAGGAAAATTTTTCAGAAATATCTGGTTTTAAATTCGTGCAAATGGAATTGTTTGGAAGTTGGGGCTAGTTGAAAACATACAGGGGAAAAAATAAATAAATTCAACTCATCTCCCGCGTGGATGTCGCATTGCAAGTTGAACGCAGGAATTTTCATGAAAAATATATCGATTCAAAAATTAATAAAATAAACTTTCTTCATGTAACCAAGGAAGAACGAAATGTTTCCGAAACAGGAGAGAAAAAATTTTTAACCTCCAAAGTTTCCTTCACAGTAAATTTTCTTTCCCCGTGTATATCGGGCATAAAAGGAGCAAAAAAATTTTTTTGGATCGTCCATGTTCCCTTTTTATGGTTGGTAGGGATTAGTACTAAACAATAAAACTTTTATTATATTTTTTGTCACAGTTGCTGCCCAGAACCATACATAGATATTACGTTTAGTTTCACATTCCAAAGAAACTCACCATCTTATGTTGCTACATTTGTGGTACCAATTATATGTAAGTTAACTGGAACATGTTGCTTAAATGATGCAAATTATCATAATAGTCTTTTGATTTTCACAGTTATAGTGCTGTTGAATATGTTGGTATTCCTTTTGCCACCGACATCAGGGGAAAAATTGACACTCGGATCCGTACAATTTTTCATTCTTTGTATATTTTTGCTCTATTTTCAAGCTAAGGTGCCACCTTTAGGAGATCATCTACCCCTTCTTGGTAAAAAAATATTCAAAATTAAGTATTCTAATACAAAGACTCCAGAAATGTATAGCTAATAATTTCATCCTGTTTTGTTACAGTACTGCTCTACGTCATTAATTTAGTGCTTGTAAGCATCTCACTGGTGATTTCGGTCATTGTACTTAACATGTCAAGGACACGAAAAGTTTCAAGTCCTCCACATTGTTTACGAATTTTATGTAATGTACATTTCGCCACTGTACTTGGACTAGGCCATCTTGTGCCTTTTGTAAGTTGGAGCAATAATTAACACAATTATGACTTCAAATATTTATGATTATGTAATAATTTCATGTTTTTGAATTTGAGGTGTCAAAAACCCATAGTCGGTTAAATGACGGAGTGGAATTGACTTCAACGAATCAGGCCAGACAATCTTCAGATCGTTGGCACTCTGACTTGAATGGAGCTGCAAAAGACGAAATAACAACTCACCTTGTAGATTACGACGGTCCCTATATGCTCAATGCCGATTGGATTCTTTTGGCCACCATGATTGATCGCATCGCTTTCATTATATATGCCGTTGTGAATGGAATCATTCTGGCTCTTTGTCTCGCTTAACATATTCCTTCTCGTCTCTTTTGTTTTTAATAGCATTTCTATTTTTAAGTTTATATTTCCTTCTTAAGTAACTAACCAAGTTGCATTGTAATTTAGATATTCAATTATTTTTTTCCTGTTGAAATTCTATGATTTAAAATTACTTTTAACAGATATTATTGTCTCAAGTTTTCTGTTTTTCTCATCCTTGGCGCGGATAGGAAGAATTCACTCTTAAGCCGTCAAACAAACAAAACCGCCCTCTCAGTCCGTGGTTTTGAAAGTCAAATTTTGTTGATTTGTTGAAATTTAAGTTTATGCTTTAGTTGAAAAAGTAATTTTAATTTTGTAAATTGGAAAAATAGTTCTTCTGATTTGTCTTCCGCTCCTTCTTAGCAAAAGTGAATCAAAAGTTAAGGTAAAAGGATCGGAAACAATAATTGAAATTAATCGTTTTTGATTTTACAAAATTAGAATTACTTTTCTAATTAAATGAAATTAATTAAAGAAGGTGGAGATAAGGAGTTAAGAAAAGGACAGGTTAAGGCAAAGGATTTTAAAATTGGATTCGATCCTTTGGTAAGCACGTAATTTTTTTTAATTTTTTAACATTGAATCTCAAATCTAAAAATATTTTAGTTTTGTTAGGATTTCCATTCTCTCATAAGAAACAAAATGGCTTTTACGAAAGTTGCTGCAAACGGATAGGGGAGTAACTTTTCCCTACGACATTTTTTTCTATGGTCATGCGTTTACGTCAAAAGTAATAATTTGAACTCAATTTTCTCATAAAATAAAAAACACGTATGACCACAATCAGTGGCCATAGAGAAAAATGACATAGGAAATAGTTACTCCTGTAACTGTTTGCAGCTACTTTCGTAGAGGATATTTTGTGGGTTGTTAATGGATGGAAAGTTTGGGAAAAAAAAACTTAGAAAAATTTTGAGATGGGAGATTCTAATGTTAAGAAAGTTAGAAAAATTCTTTGCGTACCCAAAGCTCTAATCCTGACTCTCTAAACGATGAGAGTCACTCGAAGTCATGACTATGGCTTGACTTTTGGGAGTCGAATCTAAGTCAGTCATGACTCCGACACCAGAGTCACATGATACAAAACATGGAAAATCGGATAGGAGAATCTTAATTATATCTTCCTTTTTTACTTACCGGTGGAAGTAGATGAGAAAACAGAAAATTAGTCCGCTATGTTCACTTGCGCTTATTGGTAAAGTCATGACTTCCAGTGATAAATTACTCCGAAACGCGAAGGTCATCAAATGATTCCCAACTTCCAAAAAGCTTTGGAGTCAGATTCATTGAGAACACTATTATAAATTATTAAAGCATAAAAATATAATAACTTTATGCATAAATATGGTCCCCTACCGAATTCAAATTTTAAACTTTTCTATGCCCAACTATGGTGGGCTACCTAGTGTCATAGATGAAAAAAAAATTAATTTAAACATTCACGGCGAGTTGGAATAATTTTGAAAATATGAGACAAAAATTTCTGTTAACTCATATTGCATATAAAGGTAACTTTATGCAGCCATGTTACGTAATGTTCTAGTTCTCCCAATCAGTCTCCCCTCATCAACTTCTGAAATTCTAGCGCGGCAATCCAGGTCCCAGGTGACTCCTTTAATGATCAGTTAAATTTAAAAAGTGAAAGAAAGATTAATTGAATTGAGTTGTTCATGTAATCGAGCTTATGGTTTAATTACGTTAGTTACGCTTATGCAAAATGATAGTAGCTGAGATAACTTTGAAGGTAAGACGATGGATCCAGTAACAGCTGATGGGTGAGTGTATGTATAAATTTAGGAGTAGTACGACTATCCCTAAATTTATATAATTTTTTCTTTTCGAATTTTTTCATTTAATCTAAAACCTGATCAATTGGAATGTGGAAATAATCAATTTACTCATCACTATGGATCAATCAATCAATGGTTGATCTAGTGATTAAGCTAAATCTTCGTCGGAGGGTAAAGTTAAGTTTGATTATGCTGAGGAGCAAACTCAGCATCACTCTTCTTATGAGGATGTCGATTCCTATTTACCATAACCCTGTCACATGAAATTACGAAAATATTTCCATCTCGAACTCGGAGGCAGAAACAAATTGATACCGATCCCTGATCCGATGAAAGAATAAAAAATATTTTGATACCGAGTCAACATGAAGAAAATCATTGGAAACCGATGTCCGATCTGTGGCAAGAAAAAAAAATCTTTCGATACCGATTCCCGATCTAAGCCAATAGGCAAAAAAAGCGCTCTAAACCGATCCCCTATCCGAGCCAAGTATTTAAAAATCTTTCGATACCGATCTGCGGACCGAGTTTCAACTACGTATTTGTATATCATTTCAAGAAGGTTCCATTAGGATGAAGAGGAAGAGTTTGAATTGTGAATCTCTATTTAAAATTGATCTGTTCGTTTAAAATTGTTACTGGTTTAGTCGACTTATGCTAAGTATGATACTACCAATTTGATATTTTCAGGCTATTCCCTTGCTAATTAGTCTTTCAGTGATCATTGCGACGGGATACTTGACATGGGCTTACTGTCATCGTCGTCTCAAACTACCCAAGAAGTTACTGAAGCATCCCAATGTGAAACACGAGCTGAAGCTCATCGAGAAGAGACATATATCCCACAATGTCCGACTCTTCAGATTTGAGTTGCCACCAAATACATGCCTGGGACTTGAGCCTGGACAACATATCTACGTTTCTGCTCATATTAATGGATCACTAGTAGTGAGGACTTATTCTCCTGTCAGTAGCATCCATGATACTGGATTTATGGATTTGATTATCAAAGTATGACTCAATTTTTTATAAAAACAATTGTTCAATCAAGTCTACTTTTGATGTATTAATTCCAATCTCAAGGTCTACTTTAGAGATACTCATGAGAACTATCCAAATGGTGGGAAAATGTCACAATTTCTTAATGAATTGAAACTTGGAGAGAATGTTCAAGTTCGAGGACCTGCGGGGAGAATGGTAAACTCGGGATATCAATATGGATGCAAGTTGGCTTTCAATATGATGTGGTAATTTTTATTTGAAGGTCTACAAAGGTGGTCCAGGGGAATTCGTTATAAGGGGAGATAATAAGTCTCCTGCAAAGGTTCTTAGAGCTGATAAAATAAACATGATCGCTGGAGGAAGTGGAATAACACCGATGTTACAAATACTCAATACTTTGTTCATGGATGATCCTTTGACAGCAGCCAGCAAGTCGAAAGTGTCACTGGTTTATGCAAATCAGACAGAAGATGACATTCTTTGTCGAACGCGTCTTGATGAAATCACTCGCAAATATCCCGAGAGATTCAAAATTTGGTACACGTTGAGCCAACCTCCGACAAGTAAGCCCATTGAACATATTTGAATTAAATTAATGTTACTCACTCGGTAAGCTTTCTTGGAATTTCTCAATAGATTGGGCGTTCGGGAAAGGGCGTGTGACTAAGGATATGTTTGAAAAACACTTATACCCTCCTGATGTTGACAATCTGACCATATGTCTCATATGTGGTCCAACGCCAATGGTCAACTTTTCATGTCTCCCTGCATTGCTAGAGTTAAGATACGAACCATCTCGATGCTTTGTGTACTAAAATGAAATTGGCTGCTATTGTACTCCATTTTCAAACTAGATTCTTGTTTTTTGCTTTGGCAGAATTTTCAATCTCGTCCCAATTTTGCTGTTTCTACAAGCCATTTTAGCCAAATCCTTGGCGCCTGTTTTATTTGGTGAAGGAGGGTCTTAAATGATTCGAGGATTTTTTAATATTTGATTTAATGGACCCACAGTCAGCCATACAGGGTGAACCGCCCTATTATGTACACTTCCACAGCCCATACGTTTTTAGCGCGCCCGCCTAATTTTCTCATGTTTAGGAGTTCTGATCATTGGTTAACTGTCTTAACTCAAATTATTTCTGTTTCAGTTTTCCTCAAATTCATAAGAAATTTGACATTTTGTCCAAAAGGTTTTCCAGAGAGTAGTGTTCTCCATGACTCTGACCCTGACTCTCATGACTCTGACTCCCATGGTTTTTGGGAGTCGGGAGTCATTTGATGACTCTGACTCCAAGGGTTTTGGGAGTCAGAGTCATGACTGGGAGTCGACTCCCAGACGTGGGAGTCATGACTCTTTTGAAACATGCACACATGGGCATATGGGACTATTTTTTAACAAAATTTACATGCAAATATTATTTCGATAGTTATTTTTACAAAGAAATATTTAAAAAAAGTTAAAAAAAGTTACGAATTGTTTATTTAACCTGATGAAAGTGGCTTTTTTAGTTTCTTGTTGTCAAGGAAACTTAGAAAATTAGCAAACTTAGAAACAAGGAAACTAATGTATAAAAAAAAATAAAGAACTCTCCTTCAGTTTAAGGACAGCCTGTTAGGTTACGAATACTTTTTGAATTAACTTACGGCGCGAATTGTCCGTTAAGCGGGATTTAAACTTTTTCCATGAGCTGCTTAGGGAGTGTATGGGAATTGTTGCCTAGGCAATTCTGCAGTCAATCTTCATTGAGTTTGTATTTAAACTATCTCCAAACATTTTCTAGGCAATTCGCAAATCGATCCTTAATCATAAGTTTTCCTTGAGATTGATGAAGAGTTGAAGCAGAAAGTTTAAATTGAAAATGTTGAATTTTTCAAAAAAATTGAAGTTAGCTTTGAAACTTATTTATGGATTTTTAATTACAGATTGTCACAATGTTCATCTGACCACTTACTACACATTTTATATTATAGTAGAAACAAAAACAACAAAAAATTTAAAAGTAATACGTTTATTCAAAAACTTTTCCCTTTGAATCTTCACCAAAAAGTAGAATATGGTTCTACTCAAGGTTGCTATGAGAATTATTGAACAACCACTATTATAAGGTTAGACCATAACTCCAATTTTTTTTTTTTTTTGAAGTCAGATGACAAGTTGTCATCTGAGACCGTTTCCAAGGTTATAATGAAATATATTTAAATCTACTTGAACAATCTTATCTACTCTTAAAAACTGACTACTAAAATCATTTTGATTCTTTTTCAATTATAACAATAATTTTATTCATATAAAATTTTTTCGATATAACCAAATATAACCCAATCTTCTAACTTTGAATTTTGTAACATTTTAACTCAATGTGTCATATAATCTTCTGTTCGTGTTGTAAAAATATGACGTTTATCTGGTTCATCGTGAAAAAGTAGTTCAAAGGCAAAAGGTAAATTTGTTGTGGAATCAGGAAAGACGAAATAATTCTCCAGTAACATGATTACCATTCGCTAAAATAACAATAAAAAAAGAAACAAGAAAAAAAAAATAAAAAAAAAATCATTAACCAATTATTGTTTGATACAATTTACCTCATCTTAAATTTGACTTAAATCAGAAATTCGATAGTAAAATAATAAGTTGCCCACTAATTTGAAGAATCTTTCACAAAATACTATCAAACAAAAACCAGTCAAAAGTTAGATAATGATTTCAGTATTGAATTGTTTAAAAAAGTTAATTTAATTTACCAGATTCTCGAAAAGTACCATTATGTGGACTTCGATGGTGGAGTCTTCCTTCTAATTCTGGTTTTCTACTTGCAATTTCCAACATCCTTTCATTGAATCACATTAAAAAAAAAATTTTTTTTTTTACAAAACAAAACAAAACTTAAATAATTAAATAATTTTCCAAATATAACAATTTTCGNCTTTCATTGAATCACATTAAAAAAAAAATTTTTTTTTTACAAAACAAAACAAAACTTAAATAATTAAATAATTTTCCAAATATAACAATTTTCGACGAATAATTGAAAAACGTGAATAATTAATCTTTGAAAATTAAAAAAAATTAAATTTCAAAAAAGTTTGTTTACAAGTTTATGCTTTGTTTAAAAAAAAAATTGGAGTTATGGTCTAACCTTATAATAGTGGTTGTTCAATAATTCTCATAGCAACCTTGGTTCTACTTATGGAGATTGAATGGCTTAGGGATTGATTAGCAATGAATGGAAAAAGTTTATATTGTTTATCTAGGGAAAACATTCTCCTTGCGTTGCCTAGACAATGCATTGGGAATAGTTGGGTAAGACATGGAAAAAGCATAAATTGCCGTTTTCCATGCTTTTCCTAGGCAACAAATAGGGAATTTCCTAGCAAAACTGCTATTTTGAGAAAGTTTAAATTGGCCTTTACAGAGTTAACCCACTACGCCACATTTCAGATTCTCTTAGGCACAGATCTGGTTTTCCCGCTCTACGCATCCCTCGCAACTAACAAGGTCCATGCGTTTTCCTGCCTTATTCTCAAACGTAAAATGAATGCACCCTCTTTACTCTCAGTGTTCCGAAATTACCATGCAATTCTCTTACGCATTTCATGCGAAATGGGTAAGAAGGGCTCATTTTAGAGCTCATAATTCGAGAAGGTGAATTAATTTTTACTTTTTTGAAATATTTTTTTAAACTGGTTAAGTTTACTTAGACTCGTTGACTATTACTCTTTTGCGGTTTGGAGTCAAGACTCTTTTGCAACATAGGCAAATAATAATATCCGATTTATTTTTCTTATTCTTTCTTAAGTACTTTCACCACTAAACTAGAACCACCGATTGAAATTATAGACCGTGGCAGCGTTTGTCTATTGTGTAATTCTTTCTGTAGCAGAGTGGGGCGGCAAATCTTTCGCGAAGTCACTGCATAAAAGATATTACATTTACGAAGTGCAAGTTGCATTAAATGAATTATCTATTGTGTTTGGTTTATCATCGATAAATCCAACACAATTCAGAAGCGGGGCCCATGCAGCGTGAATAGCAACAGCTTATTGTGCGAGGGAATCTTGATCCAACCACCAATGGTTCGTGCCATCCAAGATATGTCGGTAGGAGGCATAAATCAGTTGAACCATCTTCCCAAAAATTAGCGATAAGATAGGACATTCCAAATAGAAGGCGCAAGTCGTAAAGGCGTTTTGGGTATGCCAGTCGTCTCAGCAGTACACAAAGTCCTGCAGTATGTTAGGTAGCGAAGAAGAATTTTTTTAACTTTTTCTTTTTTTTTTCGGAGGGAAACCTAAACTATTGGTAAGGAAAGTGTTGTGTCTCATGATGCATCCCACGAACCATGCAACATATCTGGGCACATTCAAAGCGTAATCTAATTCATATTTTGAGATTGGATATTTGTCATAATTGGAAATTTAATACAAAATTTCTAATTATATAAAATGTCCAACCTCAAATTGTCTAATTCTGTCACTGGAGTTACCCAAACTGTTGTCAAAAATTTTTTGCCAGTGTAAAATACAAGCATTAAAAAAAATTTTTTTTTCCTCTCAAATCTTTTTATATATTTTCAAAGATTTGCTTTCATTCTAGATAATATTTAACCTGGGTAGGATTTTATTCCCTCGGAACTATTTTTTATTCATGTAATATTAATGTTTTCAGCCGCGCATTTAATTTGTTCCTTATGTTTAATTTGCTGAGATAAATCCATCCATGCTGTAAACGAACAGACTCTAGTGTGAAAAAGACCCTCTGCATCCAATTCAAAAGCAAAATTTTCCGACTTTAAGAAAGTTTCCACTAGTGTCAACTTTGAAAGTTTCAACTAGTCTTCACCATGACTCACAGTTTAACTGAGTCAGAATCACCGAATTTCTAAACATCAGGAGTCCGACTTTCGGATCCATGAGTATGCCTGCTTGATTTTGGGAGGTGACTTTGAATTAGTGTTCCGCGTGGCTCAGCTTTTGGTGTGAGCCAGAGCCACTGGCTCAATGAGCCATGGCTCATGGCTCACCCGTGCGGTGAGCCAGCTCATGAGCCATGGCTCTGGCTCCGCACTTTTGTTGAGCTGGCTCATGAGCCAGAGCCATGGCTCATGGCTCAACATAAAGAAAAAATTTTTTCCCCGTTAATATGCACATTTTGCTAAAAGTGAGAATGCCCTAGTGAGAATAAGCCAATACAAATAATAATTATGAACTGGCTAAAGGCAAATTGACTTTCAGTGACCAAAACTTTCGAAAATTAATAAAAAATGATGATTTGGGAGAAAAAAAAGAAAAATTAGGGGAAAAGTGGAAGAATTTAGTAAAAAAGTTGAGCCATTGAGCCATGGCTCACAAGTTTCGTTGAGCTGGCTCATGAGCCATGGCTCACAAGTTTCGTTGAGCTGGCTCATGAGCCATGGCTCTGGCTCAAAATTACTACATGAGCCAGAGCCATGCACTGGCTCTGGCTCAGAAATTTTTGTGAACCAGCTCGAGCCAGAGCCATTGAGCCAGCTCATGAGCCAGAGCCATGCGGCACACTACTTTGAATAAAAAAAATGTGCTTAATGGAATGAAAATAAATAAATATGCGTCATGTAATACAAACTATGTAAAATTGTGTACGACAATCCGAAATTAGAAAAAAATATATATTTAATTATAAAAGTAGATGGGGAAATTATGGGAAATTAGTCCATTATGCTCATTTTCGCATGTCGGTAAATAATCATGACTATGAGTTCTACCACAAAGGAGTCAGTCACCAAATGACTCCCGACTCTTAACGTTGACTTTGAGTCATGATACTCAGAGTCACTGGAACAGCTATGCCTCAGGTGTTCTGTCCTTTGAAAACAATAATTTTAAATTCGAAAGTTGAAAATTAAATGGACATGAAAAATGTAACCTCCTGTGAGACCAACTCTGAATTGCATCCGAGTATGGTCACGCTGAGGAATTTTTGATCACCAGAACTCGCTGAGGAAAAGATTAGAACATTAGGAGAAAGAGAGAAAAAAACATTATTCTTCGCTACCTAACATTACTGTAGATAAATGTTGTGAGAGAGAAAAGTAGAGTAGCCGGTGTATTTCTACACTGGACCATGGGTCTCCTTAGCTCAGAGGAGAGTTTATAACTCATACTTATTGTCTCTGGGGGAGTAAAGCTAATTTAGTAAAGACTTAAAATGTTTAAAAATTAAATATTTGTTTCGAAATTACCTTCATATACCTGAAAACAAATACCCATTGTCACACCTCAGCTCGTTAGATATGCTTAAAGATTCCTTTAACAAGTCAAGATCATGTGTCTTAAAACGAAAATTCCCGATACAAAAATCGACACTGTAATTTTCAATAACACCTAATTTATACTTCTCCTTCACCTCACCTTTTGCTGAAAATTATCACCTTCACCACAACTTTCTGGATTTATACAGTGCACGACGTTTATAAAAGCATCCTTTATAAGAACATTCGGGTTATAAGAGCAGAGTTTTGCGGGTTTGGTTTGCTCTAATGCATTTAGCATGGGACATTAATGCGTTATAAGAACAACGTATATAAGAGCAAAACGGTTATAAGAACTACCTTTTGCTGGGTAATTTTTGAAGCGGGAGTTGGATATAAGAGCAAAAGTCAAATCTCAAACAAAAATAATCTTTTTACATCTTCAATTTCTAAAAGTACCACTTGAAATCATTTCAGTTGAAATGTCGTTCTTGTAAAATCTGTACAAAACTTTAAATAAGAATTAAACAATTGCTATTTTTGACAAAATTGTCGACGATAGTTACAGTTGATAACTTTATTTAAGATCTATACTATAGTATAGATTTTCTTTTTATAAATTTTGAAAAAAATTTTTTTTTGCCATATACTTTTTATAAGAACATCCTGCTCTTATAAGCGTTGTAAGAACAAACGGTTATAAGAGCAGCATTTCCAGGCGACGGAGGGCAGCCCTTATAACCGTCGTGCACTGTACTTTCAGGTGAAATATTTCGCCTCACCTTCACCTTTCCTGGTCATCACCTTTCCCCTTTACTTTTTTTCTTGTGGCATTTTTACTTTTCCTCACCTTCACCTTCACCTCACCGTTTGGTGAAAATTAAAAGTTGACACAGTGTCAACTTTTATCGAGGTGAAAGGTGAAACCGACTTGTTAAACTTTCAATTCACCTCAACCATAGCCAAAATAGAGGCAAAAATTGGATTTGAATTTCATTCTTAATTAAAAACTAACTGCTAACGATAATCAACAATACTTTTTTGATGAAAAGTTAATTGAATTGAATTAAATTTTTACTTCACCTCCGTCCGAAAAGGAAAAGGAGAGGAGAAGGTGAATTACCTCTGGTGAAGTTTAAATAGTTGTGCGATTTTCACTATTATTTTAAGCGAAGGTCAGGCGAAGGCGAAAGGGGAAAGGTGATGGAAAGGATAAGTACAGGGTGTTTAAAATAAAACGTTACTGATTTTCTCCGACTTTCACTAATATTTATTGAATTCAGCAAATTACACTATCTGTGGCAGTTGGGTGAAGTTGTCTTACATTTAAGTACAAAATAAAAACTATAAAAAAATCAAACAAACCCAACATAAAATATGAATAGTACTTGTAATACAGATACCAATAAGTGACTTCCACTTTTTACAAAATAAGATTATGACATTGGTTCAATGAAATGAAGTTTCGCATCTAAGAAAGGTATTTTAGATATTCAGTAAAACAAAAATGCTGATTCGGTTGTAAGGGACTTACAAGACCTGCAAGAGCTGGATGCGTTTTGCAAAAACATTGTTGTCCTTGTGATCTGTGAGCTTAACCGTATAGTTTTTCCATCACTTTAAATTCTTATTTATTAAATTTATAAATTTAATAATTAACTAATTTTCTTCTTAATTAATTNCTTTAAATTCTTATTTATTAAATTTATAAATTTAATAATTAACTAATTTTCTTCTTAATTAATTTTTTTTTTTTCAAATAACTTCACTTTGGCAGTTAGGGAGATACCGAGATTAACGGCGACTTGGGCAGGCAAAACTGTCGGCCTGGATGTTTATCAAAAAAGTATGGATACATAGTTTGAACAATTACGTAATTGTGTGATTGTCAATTACACAGTTACCTAATTAGTTGATTGTCAATTACACAATTATAATTACAAGCAACCAATTACAGTAATGTTTAATTGATTACATTTGGAGAGTAATTGTAATTGGCTTTGATAATGCCGGTTGTCGTGGTTTTATCGACCTGAGCCTAACTGCTTGGGTATGTTTGTAATGCTGATGCTGGCTACAATCCCTCCACTTTTATGACTTCAGCGCCAGCTAAAGGGATGTCTCAAGTGTTTCTGAGTGTAAGCAACTTTCTTCAGTAACGTTTTATTTTGAACACCCTGTATAAATTAGGGGTAACAAAGGTGCTTGGTCGTGACTGCCTTTTCTGCAGTGGCATTATTATAATAAACCAATGGCTTCTACATCTAATATACTTTCCGCGACAAGTTCCAACACGTGTTTCCCAACTTCCATTTAGTGGAAGTTGGGAAAAGAAATTTAAACTCTATTTAAAATCAATTGAAAGGGTAGGCGGAGGGAGCGAATTAGCCAAATTCAAAAATTCATTTTGGAACAACATGAAACAGCACTTTTGACTTGTCTCAAATTGAGCAGGTGAAAGTCCTAGTTGTGCCAAAACCAAATCAAATTGGCTCGAAACGAAACCACCATTGTCAGACTTCTTCCAAAAATCAATAAGTCAGAATCATGACTTGTAGAGTCGGCTCTCAAAGTTTCGAGTCAATCATGGCGCCCAGACTCAAGAGGGAACCACCATGGGTGATCATCCCCGAAATAATCCAAATAACGCTTTTCTTGTAGGATTACCATTATTATTAATATAAATATAAAAATTTCCTGCCATTGGGTCATAGGGTCAACGTGACAGGGCTTTCTTCAGTACCTAAAAACTTTTTTTCGTTACAATAATAAATATGTTAATGTTAAAAGTGCGTTTGAGAAGCTGTCATCTCAATGAGGTGTAGTTAGCGAGGTGGTGTAAATGAAAAGGTTAAAGTTGCTTAATACCGGGTTCGATTGCTACCTTTTTCATAATTTTTTTTTCTTATAATTTTCATACTTATACCAATCATATACTATAAATCTAAAAACATGCATTACGCAGTGTAGTTAGAATCTAATATTTAGAAGATAAGGATTTTCTGAAAATTATAAGCCATTTACTTACGTATATGGCTTCATATCAAAAGAATTACAAACTAAATAATACCCTAAATTCTCGCATATAATTAGTCCTTAGACATATGATACATTTGACAAGGCTTCTTCATGATCTATTTCTATTAATGCTGGCTTCAAATTTTCAGCTTTATAGTCTGGCAAACCAGTGCAGAAATTTTTAGGAATAATGTCGGGAGTTCATTAGATTAAAAATAAAATATATGTACTACTTCGTGATGAATTTGAGAATTGTTAAGTGATTTAATTAGTATCACTTTACGGAAATTTTAATTACTTTTTAGAAATATTTTAAATTGATTGTGACAATCTGCTCTCGTGATAACTCTTTCATCTCATTTCCAACTATTTTAACTCTTCTTAAAACTTTCGTGAATAATCGTTGTAATAATCGTGAATAATGATGTTGTCCCATAAGTCACGTGATATGTTTAAATGACAGAAATGTCTAGTGATTGTAAATGAATAAATGAATATTAAACGTGGGTTATCTATGGTGTTATCTTTGTTATCTAAATTGTTATCTTCGCTAGTCAAATTTTACGACGTCGTTACGCTATCGACATTTCTGAGCATCAGTACCCTGTTTCAGTTCCTTTTCAAACAAATTTTTAAACTGATTTAAGTTTACTTTAGTAAACTTTTTTTCGTCTTTAATTTCCAAGTCTTTATTTTTGCCGCTCTGCCACTTCACTTGGAAAAAGGTTAATGAGAGTTTAACAGATAAAAAAAGGCGATTCAATTACCAGCTTTCATTTCGTCAAAACTTCTCGGATCAATTAGAAATTTAGCAAGAGTGAGTAAAAACGCATTTTGAGATCATACTTTTGATGGTTTTTGTAAATATTTGACAACAAAATTTTTATGACTTTGAAATTTCACAACCCACCAAAGGTAAGATTTAAATTAATAAATTTATTCTTTGTGTTGTGTAGTGTTCTCCATGACTCTGACTCTGACTCTCATGACTCTGACTCCCAGGGTTTTTGGGAGTCGGGAGTCATTTGATGACTCTGACTCCAAGGGTTTTGGGAGTCAGAGTCATGACTCTGAGTCGACTCCCAGACGTGGGAGTCATGACTCTTTTGAAACATGCGCACATGGGCATATGGGACTATTTTTTAACAAAATTTACATGCAAATATTATTTCGATAGTTATTTTTACAAAGAAATATTTAAAAAAAGTTACGAATTGTTTATTTAACCTGATGAAAGTGGCTTTTTTAGTTCCTTGTTGTCAAGGAAACTTAGAAAATTAGCAAACTTAGAAACAAGGAAACTAGGTTGAATCACCCATAGTGGGGGCATAATTTTTCTCTTTTTTTCGAAAAAATTTTTTTTTCGTTTTTTTCGCATAGAAATCCGTTTCATGACATTCTGAAGCGATTCTGAAAAATTTTTGAAAAAAAAATTTTTTCGAAAATTTTCTAAGTACAAAATTTGAAATTTTTTTTCTAAGTCCAAAATTTTGATTTCGGGTTCCACTATAACCCAAAAAAATTCTTCTACAAAAGTTGCTCAGAATGAAAATCTGAACAACATTTCCCAATAACAATTTTCACTGTGGTGATCCAATCAGGTCAAAAGTCAGGTCAAATGTCAGGCCAATTTACATTGCGCTTATGGGTGGTGGCAAGGTAAAATTTTCTAAGTTTTTCTCGAAAAATTTTTTTCCCGTTTTTTCGCATAGAAATTTGTTTCAGGACATAGTGAAGCAATTCTGAAAATTTTTTTCTAAGTACAAATTCCTTTAAAACTCAAAAATTTTGATTTTGGATTTTCTTTGACCCAAACTAGCTCTACAAAAGTAGCTCAGAATGAAAATCTGAAAAACTTTTATATACAACAATTTGTTCTGAGTTGACCCCTTCAGGTCATGTGTCAGGTCAAGTTCCAAAGTACCTATAGTGGGGGCAGAGAAAAAAATTTTTTTATTTTTTATTTTCTGTTATTTGCATACAAATGGATGTTCTGCACCGATTCTCAATAATTTTTTCAAAAATTTTCAAAAATTTTCAAAATTTTATTTAAAAAAAAATTTTTTTTTTCAAAATTTATTATTTTTTTATATTTTTTATCTTCTTTGTTATTTGCATACAAATGGAGATTCTGCACCGATTGTAAATAATTTTTCAAAAATCAGTATTAGGATCACAGTTGCAGAATCGCAACCATTTCGCAACTAGGTTGCGGCAGGTTGCGAGTTGCGGTTGCGGAGTTGCGGAGCAGAATAACGAAAATTGCGAATGCGGAGTTGCGGCCAAATTGAGAATTATAAAAGTTGCGGTTGCGGCGTTGCGGCCAATTATGGAACTTGCAAAAGTTGCGGTTGCGGCGTTGCGGGACGTAAAATGCAAAAGTTGCGGTTGCGGCGTTGCGGGACGTAAAATGCAAAAGTTGCGGTTGCGGAGTTGCGGGTGTCAGAAATAACAGCTGAAAATGCGGAGTTGCGATCTCTGTGAAGTAGTTGCGGGAAATAGTTTGATATTGTGCGCAACTATTACGCCCTGACTTGGGATGGGCTCGGTTGTGCTGGTCAAATATGTGACGTTGTAAAGCGGATTTGTATAACCACAGATCTAACTTCAGTAAACTCGAAACTGAAACCGAAATTTAGTTCTTGATGTTACATTCGAACACCTGTATTACAGAGGTCCCAGTAAAAGAGCGTCGAGCCATTCAAATTCAAATTATTTATCAAGGGGAAAAGTCCCAGGTGCGGTGTGGCGTTGAGTCTGTCTTTGCAATCTCAAACGCTCCTGTTGAGTATGACCTGTAAATCCGCAATGACAAGATAAGGATTCCTTATTTTGGCGTAAAGCACAACTTCGAAATTGGCTTTATTTAATATGTAGACAATCCTTTTCGTTCTCAATTTAAATTTCGTTAAAACTTGACACATCAGTTTCAAATCTGAAATTAAGTTTGTGTAACGCTCACTTACAATTAATTGTTTTAACTAAGCAAACCAAAATTTGAATTAATGGATTTTTGTACTTAATTCTTGCATATTGAAATTGAATAAATAAAATTGAAATGCTAATTTTATGCTCTAAATTCGCTTTAAATGTTATAGGAACGTTTATTTTATAATTTTGTCGAAAGTTGCGAAAAAGTTGCGGAAAAGTTGCGGGAATTCTGATTACGTGTTGGTTGCGGTTGCGGGAAATTTTGATTCCAAAATTGCGAATGCGGCGTTGCGGCAAAAATTTAAAAATTTAAAGTTGCGGTTGCGGCGTTCTAGTGGAAGTATTAAAATACAAGAGTGCGGGTTGCGGAGTTGCGGGCATCAAAGCTCAAAAGTTGCGAGTGCGGAGTTGCGGCTCAAAATATTGTACTCAAAGTTGCGGTTGCGGGCCGCAACCGCACTTCTGCAACTGTGATTAGGATGTTCTGCACTCAAAATATTTCGTCCAAAAAGTACAAGTATTTATCAGAAGCAAACCTAAAATTTCTTGTGGACTTTATCTCATTTGGTTATAATATTTTAATACTCAATTCTTATTTCAGCTTGATGAATAATATCAAACTCCGAAGGGAGGCTGGCAGTTTGCGCCGGGAGAAATCCCGAATGGGCCTAAGTCTGAGCGTGCCCTAGGATTATGCCAGAAAGCTAATCGTGTTGGGAGCACGTGCACGCTATCCATCTAATTGGTACTTTGTGCAGGTGTAGATTGGCAGGATTAACTTGGAGACTTTTTTATATTTATTTAATTGGGCCAGTTGGAGGAGTTTCATATTCATAATATTTATTTATTTAATTTATTTCAATTTTTCACTAGAATCTTTATTGAAATTTTGTTTTCCTCATTTTGATTTTCGGTTACGTATATTTTAATTATTAGATTTTACTGATTTCTAAACTTATATTTATTACTTGCATAATTTGAGGTTTTGCGCAAGTAGCTTTTGCGCAAGTAGTTTTTGAAAAATCTTTTTTTCAAAAATTTTTCAGAATCGCTTCAGAATGTCATGAAACGGATTTCTATGCGAAAAAAACGAAAAAAAAATTTTTTCGAAAAAAAGAGAAAAATTCTGCCCCCACTATGGGTGATTCAACCGGAAACTAAATGTATAAAAAAAATTCAATTATTTCAGATCCGATTTTCAATTTTTCTATTATGTAACTCCGGAGTCGAGAGTCATGCCTCTGACTCTGACTCAGAGTCGACTCCCAAAATTCAAGGAGTCAGAGTCATGACTCCGAGAGTCGACTCCCAACATTTAGAGAGTCAGAGTCATGACTCTGACTCAGGCCAAACTGGGAGTCATGGAGAACACTTAGTGTTGTGTGTAACTGTAGTAATCTGGAGTGGCTTGGTGCTAATATGATGTGCCCAGCTATGAGATGGTGATAATTTTGAGTGTGAGTAGTGGTGTAAAAGCCTACACAAGATAAACGGAGGAAAGTTTTAGTAAAAAAATTGACCCAATCGGAACTTAACAATCTGTAGCTGGTGCCCATATACTGCAAATCCACCCTAAGGTACAATATTTAAATGTGTTAGTTTTGATTTCGATTGTTGCTCGTTCAACAGAATAATGAGTGTACAAGATCACTTTAGGCAATGTAAAAATCTTGGAGATTATCTGAAAACCTTACCTTCTAATGTGTTACAAGAGTTATTCTCATATCCTGCTGCGTGTCTGGTAATTTTCAGGTAATCCCCAGATTAAATAAAAATTTCTGAACCAATTTGAATTGAATTATATTCTATTTCAGAGAGAGTTTGACCAAACTAGCTCAGCTTTATGTGCTAAGGATTCTTTATGCTGACCAAGTACTCCCAAGCCCAGTTTTGAAGAACTGGGTTTCTACGTCTTATGTTGAGTAAATGAAATTAATTTAATAATATATTTATGCAATCAGAGGACAGAAGTGTCCCATGACATTACTGTAACGGTGCTATGTATCAGCCTATTGTAGCCCAACGAAACAAGCTATCAAACACCGGATAAAACAATCCTAACACTAGTGCATAGGGCTGAAAACATTCAGCGGACGGTGCATTACTCATACCTATTTATGCTAACCTATGTGTTTAATAGAATTTCAGTGTCGAAATTAACCACCGTCTGCTGATTGGAATCAGCCCATTGCCTCCTAACGAAACCTAGCCCTAAGAACCTAACAAAAAATTCGAACACTAATACAATAGGTCGATAAATAGGACTGATACAATTAGTGGACGGTGCTTTACTTCCACGGAATTTCATTAATGTGAATTCCTATTAAACAGAGACTACAAGTTAGCGGTGGACACGTTGAATTCTCTAAAGATTTGGAATGAATCTGCAATGCCAGGTGGTCTCACAGGTTGGATGCTGAATCAGACATTCCGCCATAATCTTAAAATTGGATTATTAGGAGGGTGAGGAACTTAAGTTACTGAAAAATCTAAATAGCAAGCTTATTTCAAGCAATTTTGTTTTCTAGTGGAGCACCGTGGACAAAGAGCAAGCAAATGGAAGCAGATTTAAAACCAAAAGCTGTCTCTGATTTAGATGCTTATGCTCTCCAGAGATGGGAAGCACTTCTTCATTATCTTGCTGACACAGAAAGAGCACAACAATCAGAAAGTGTTTCACGAGATGCCGTCGTAACACTTGCACATGCTGGTCTCATGTATGAAAACCGTCGGAATTTTTTAAATAAATTGGAAGTTATTATAAATAAAATCTAATGCATCGTGCTATTTTTAAATCTAGGGAAACGGAAGGTGAACGACTGCCTACTATTACAAAAGAAGGATTTCAATTTCTCCTTCTGGATACTGCCTCACAAGTCTGGTATTTCGTAATAAAGTATCTAGAAACAGTAGACTCAAAAGGCTTAAAGCTATCGGAATGTTTAGCCTTTTTATTTGCCTTATCCATGGATACCATTGGGAAGGACTACAGTACAGACGGTTTTTCAGAACCCATGCAACAGTTCATGCAGAATTTACGTGAATTCGGACTAATTTATCAACGATCGGTAAGCACATCATACAAGGTTTACTTCAGATTTGATAATAATCTTGTTAACGGAGACACCTCCTGTAGAGAAAAGCTGGAAGATTTTACCCCACAAAATTAGCAGAAAATTTATTTTCGCGAACTAGACGGATAGCCTTAGACACGGATAAGCAAAAGACTGGATTTATTGTTGTTGAAACTAATTATCGACTCTACGCCTACTCAGACTCAGGTAAACTGTGAAATTATTTTACACTAAAATCAATTTCTCCACTTCATTTTCATAAATAAATTACAAGTCTTATACTTTTCCTCCACAGAGTTACAGTTAGCTCTCGTCGGAATGTTCACAGAATTTTTATATCGTTTACCAAATGTCGTTGTTGGAGTACTGACTCGAGACTCAGTGAATCAAGCCATGCGGAATGGAATCACATCTGAACAAATTATCACATTTTTAAGAATTCATGCCCATGAGGAAATGAACAAAACGTAAAAATTCTAAATTATTATTATAATTTCTTGAATCGTGTTGCTAAATGACAATAATTACTCTTTGGGAAGTTCTATGCTCTTTGTTTTTGGTAATAAGGTTATTTTGGTCTTTCACACAAACCTGAAAATCCTGTCCATTCTTTCTTTACTAATAATTCATGATGTGAGGTTTTTTAAGTTTTGAAGAAAACGCCAAATAATCTCACACCAAAAACATAGAGGGACTTTCCAAACAGTACAAATTAACTGATCCTACAGGTCTGGTAATCTATCCAATCCTCTTCCACCCTCAGTAAATGACCAAATTCAAATTTGGGAGACTGAGAGGAACCGGTTGAAGTATACACCTGGTGCTTTATATAATCAGTTCCTCACACATCATGACTACGAAGTAGTACGTGATTATGCGCAGAAGATAGGAGTACTGGCTCATGCAAACGACCAGAGACGAACAGTTGTCGTCTACCTTAGTGGACATGACGAAGTTCGAAAGTTTTGGAAGAAACATTCGAAAGGCGGATAGTAAAAGGTTGTATTAATTAAATTTAACTCATTTTTTTACAGGAAAGAAAAAGTATTATTAAAATAATGTTAACCTTAACGGAATTTACTTCTTGTTTGTTACCAGATTGCTCCACCAATGTACTGTGCCTAAATGTTACACTCCGTTATCTTATCATTTGTTCAAGATTCTAAAATGGGATGGGTCAACATCATTGAATGGCTTTTAATCAACTCAATTTGACTTATCAATTTTTCATTGTTTGTCAATCCTATTTCAACTTTGCAAAGCCAGTAGCAAACACTTTGAAATCAGAAGAAGATGGGCCGAATATTTTTTGTATTGGTCTTATTCCTAATTTCAGTTGCTGGAGTGAATTCCGCTCGAATTCTTGCCCTTTCGCCATTTGGGACAAAAAGTCATACAAGTGGTTTCGAGCCACTATATTTTGCTTTAGGAGCTAGGGGTCATCATGTAACAATTGTTACAAATTATATTCGATCCACCACCAATCCTAATGTACGTTACATTAGAAGTTCTTCAGGGTCAAAAGCATTTGCATCATTTTCAAATCCCTTTGATGGTCGCTTGGCAGGTAAAGCACTCAACGCTTTTGATGTCACAGACTTTTATGAATCCACTTGTCGGGATACCTACGACAACGCAGAAGTGATGAAATTATTAAATGAGGACTTTGATTTGATAATACTCAATTCCTTCTTGAGCGAATGTAGCTTTGGAATCGTTTCACAGTTTCCAAATGCAAAGATAATGGCCTTTAGCACACTTCCACTCATATCCTGGGTCTCTTCTATTTTTGGAAACCCTGTGACTACGTCCTTTACACCCCTTTTTGTTTACGGATACACGGACAGAATGACTTTTTTCCAAAGGGCACAAAATTTCTTGTCTACTATACACTACTACTACCTCCGCAACTACTACCATGTACCTAGGATGGAAGCTGTCTACCACTCCTACTTTCCAGATGCCCCAAGCGTTGAGGAAATGGATAACAAGATTGAACTTATACTTATCGGTAGTCATCCTACTGTCAATTATCCAAGGGCTCTTTTTCCCAACATGGTCGAAACTTCGGGATTGCACTGTAGAGAAGGGAAACCATTACCAAAGGTATCTGCACAAAAGTAATTTAAGTAAAGTAGTAATTTTCTGTACAAAAACAAAACAAAATGGAGACTGAATACTTAAATGCGGTTATCGGTTTATTTTCAGGATCTGCAGGACTTTATTGATGGATCTGGAGAGGAAGGATTCATCTATTTCAGTATGGGTTCATTTTTACAAGGAACACAAGTACCGGAGAAAATTCGTTTAGCTTTTGTCAAGGTATTTTCAAAATTGAAGCAACGTGTGATATGGAAATATGAAACGGAGAAAATGAATGATCTCCCATCAAATGTAAAATTGGGCAAATGGCTTCCACAACAGGATATCTTGGCCCAACCAACAATCAGGTCAATCTTGATCCAGTTACTTATGCTTTTCATTTGTATTTATTCTCTGATAGAAAAGTGACAGTTGGCGGTTTTTATACATGGCTTCCATTTATTCTTTTTGGATGTTCCCTTTCTTTCGTCTGCTGTCTGAAGACAGATTCTCATGTCCAACAAAATCTTAGATTCTTTATCGTCTTGGAAATCATATATTTCTGTATTTCTATCTAACCCGTCTCCTCGCGTCTATACAGAGTGTTAATTGGTAATTGGTAATCGAGATCCTCATGAGGGTGAGGTTGAGTTTGGTAATGATGGGAACAAGAACAAACTCATCGTCACCCTCATTTTGAAAATTTTGATTACCAATTCCCAAATAACACTCTGTATTTCTATCCAGTGTCCCATTCCCAATCCACGGTCACTCACCACCATCCATTACTACCCCTAATCCTAACGAACAATTGGGTGCGTTGCTCAGTAGAAAATGATTAATGTTCTCATTTTCAACCCGAATTCCCTGTCACAGTCTCATCGGTTTAGGTAAATACTGATTCTNTTCCCAATCCACGGTCACTCACCACCATCCATTACTACCCCTAATCCTAACGAACAATTGGGTGCGTTGCTCAGCAGAAAATGATTAATGTTCTCATTTTCAACCCGAATTCCCTGTCACAGTCTCATCGGTTTAGGTAAATACTGATTCTGGATTAGATTTGGGTAATAAATTATAGGGACACCAATTAATATAGTATTCTTGAAATTTTACTAACACATATGATGATTGTAGGATTTTTATAACACATGGCGGACTTTTGAGCATGCAAGAAGCTGTGTTTCACGGGGTACCACTAATTGGGATACCTTTGTTCGGAGATCAAGATGGTAATGTTGAGCTAGCCTACCAAAGAGGAGTTTCGCTAACACAAAATTTGGAAGAAATAAGTGAAGTTTCTATAACTGAAAAAATAACTCAAATTTTAGAAGATAAAAGATTTAAGGCTAATGCCAAGATCCTGTCCACAGCATTTCGAGACCGTCCAATTCCTCCACTGGAAACAAGTATATCACACTATTCAAAAATGATTACTTCAAAATAATAATGTTTTTATATTTAGGCATTTTCTGGACAGAATATTTGCTAAGACACAATGCATCAACTGCTCACTTGCGTTCAGCAGGACGTGACTTGAACGCATTGAAATATCATTCATTGGATGTGATTACACTAATTATCTTCATTACTGGAACAGTTTTCTGGATCCTTTACTATCTAATAAGATGTTTTCCATCTCCTTCGCAATATCTTAGGATATGGTAATGAAAAAAGTGTGAAGAAAATCAAAAGAAAGTAAAGTAAAAGCAGAATGTCGTTTTACTGCACTCGATCTAAAACCCTTAAATTTCCACGCCCACCGAAAATTGTCAAAGAAAGCGTACTTTAAATAAACTTCTGAAGGCAAATTTCACATACTCTGGCGGATTTCCAGGTAGTTGTTAAGAAATGGTTATGCTACTGGAAGTGAAAGGCTGTGGATGTTCCAAAATGTTTTTGAGATGCTATTACTGGGAAAAGAAAACATTTTTTAAAGTTAATACTTTTCCCGAAAAAAATGACTAAAAAGGATGCGGCTGTTATAAGTTTATCCAGCACGTATTCATCACGTCTTGGTGAAAATTGGAACAAAGGTAGCCATAGGCCTTCTAAACAACATTAGAATAGGTGTAGAATAAGCCCCATAGCGAGGCATTATTGACGAGAATTAGGTATTGTTGTGATCACTGTGGAGGAGGGGGGGGGGGTCTGAGCAGGTTCTGAAGTCCTGTGAGCAAGAGCTTCAACCCACCAGAAATCATGACCTGAGTAAAGGTGATGAAACTAATGGCCGTTCACACACAAAAAATAATAGGGAGAAGAATTGTGACAGAGTCGGGAGGTTACTTTTACAATAATTTTTATTGAATCCAAAACGGACGGAAAGAAAAAATACTTTTGAGTTCCGCCGAGCCATGACCTTGGGCTCAATGACTGTCCGGAACCGAGGTCTATTAGGTTCGGAAATTTGGAGCTTAGACTTAGCTAGGGGGGGGGGGGGATTTATGGAACAATCTTTCCCAGCANGGAAATTTGGAGCTTAGACTTAGCTAGGGGGGGGGGGGGATTTATGGAACAATCTTTCCCAGCAGTTTCTTCCAAGATTATTTTGCTTGGAATTAACAGTTGTTGGGATTGGTTAGTAGATTTTAAGGACGAGAGTTTCCCATAATATGAGCAAGTACTACATTCAGGGTGTTTAAAATTTTTTGCACTCTAGAAAGCATGACGTCATTTTTTCACACTGTATTGCTGGCAGCAGCATGGGTTGGGAGGAGCTACGATGAACTTGGAGAAAGAGGGTGCAAAACAAGATTAAACACGCTGTATATCCTTAGAAAGCAAATTCCATCATAAACATAAAAGTTTACCTCTGTGTTTGTTTGTCCGGTCTCCTTTATAATATATATTATTAAAAATAAGACTATTACAGTGTTCAATAAACTATGCTACATGGTTAGCAGTGAGGCTCCCTAAGTGGCGGTACTGGGTTCGATTTCGACGGTTGTGTAATTTTTTTTTTTTTGAGTTTAAGTATTTTTGATTTACTCTCTTCATTTTATTAACCTTCCGACAGATAGCCCCCCTCCCCAATTGTCTACGACCCCCTAAAGCCATACACATAAAAACGCTACCTCTGTGTGTCTGTTTCTCGACTGAAAAAATTTTCTGGGCCGACATTTTCTAAACTTCAAATTTTCACAACCCCCATTACCTAAAGGGCATGTATGGAGTCCGAAAATATAATTAAAAAACATTCCATAATGAAGGGAAGCAGGGGAGGGGGGGAAGGCTGGATTCTGAAGTTAAAAAAATGGGTTTCAAAAACCTTCGTCAACTTTTTCATTTATTGACCGATTCCGATGAAATTTTGTATGAGCATACCTAATCGTATTCCCCAGGTGAGATATTTTTGTTTTTCAAAATTTTGATTTTTTGAATTTGCATTAAATTTTGAAAAGAGAACTTTTCAAAAAAAATTTTTTTTTGATCGTGTTAGGTATTATTCAACTCCTACTACTCACAGAAGGTTTTTTCCCTATAGTTTTTGGCCAAAAGTCCAAACGCTGCGAATTAGTTTCGTGTTGGCCTAATTCACTTTGGTATATGTAAATTTGAAAGAAAAACGTTATCATAAGCTAAAAAAAAATTGAATTACCCACGGATTAGAATTTATGAAGGTTATGTAATTTTTTGCATCCGTATGTAAACCTTTTTTTTCACAACGTTTCTTTCTCCTATCACAACGTTTCTTTCTCCTACTGACGATTTTATTTAAGAACTTTATTGCATATAGTCTGATTTAACTTAAATGATGTTAAGCAGATTTCTAGAAATATTTAATAAAAGTTGAATATGCATATATAAATTTGAAATTATCCACGCTTCGTTTTCACAACTTACAGTAAATATGGAATGAAGAGCTAATACACATGGGTGTTTGAGGTTCGGAAAAATTTCATCAAACGAACCGAACCGAACATTATTCGATACAGGTTCAACTCGGGTTCTATATTTTTTAATTAGTTACGAGTTCGGCTCGGTTCGACAGGATCTAGATTTGGTTCGGGTTCGGTGCGGCCTTAAATTTTTGTACTTAGGAATCGGTTCGGTTAGGTTCGTAGCTGAACCGTAGGAATTGGTTCGGTTCGGGAAGTTCGGCGAACCTGAATGTTTGAATATTAAATGGGGCAAGGTACGGGATGGGTTCAGTGCGGGTTCGGCTGGAGAGAGTAAAATATTAAAGTAGAGGTGGGTTCAGTTCTGTTCGATAGAGTCGAGGTTCGGTGCGAGCTCGGTGCGCTAAAGTAAAATTTGAAATTGGTTCGGGTTCGACTCGGTTCGATATAGTCGAGGTTCGGTCCGGGTACGGTGCGGAAAATTTTTTGTGGACTAGATTCGGGTTATGAAGGTTCGGCAAACCTCAAAAGCCCATGTGTGAGCTAAAGTAAAATTCTAAAGCTGTTTTTCATAGACCGTCTTTACAAAACTTACACTAAAAATTTCTTTCTATTTGTTTCATAATTTCAGTTGTTTATTTTCGACAAATAAATACCACAGAAATGAGTAACCATTGGTAAAAATATACCACTCGTAAAGAAAAAATAAGAATTCATTGATTCTGTAATTTTTATACTTCGTAAATTATTGAATTTAAACGGTATAAGAATACCCAAATAACTAATTGCAAGTGAATAATTTTATGCGTAATATTATTCATTATTATAAATCGACTATACACAATGTATCGAAAAAGAGCAACGCGGTTTTCATTAAGTGCGCCTCTTCGAAAGGTCATAACTCCTTACGGTTTTGACATGGGCAGCTCGTGGCAGCTGTAAACACAGATCATGGTGTGCACATAATTGTGTAATATTCAATTACTGTCTTTGAGCCTGGGGTTTTGTGGGGTTTTAAATGAAAAATCAACTAATGTACTTCCATGTTAAATCTTAACTTGGAAGGACCGTCGCTACTGGATACTTCAACCAAACCTCACCAAATTTTATGAGTAATTTCTATTAGCCCTACTTAATAATTTGTAGTGATCAAAGCTGGAATTGATATAGATGAAAAATGACACTTTTGGCCAAAAATTATAGAAAAAAACCTGTGCTACCATAGTAATAAAAATTAAAATATATAATTTTTTTTTTCAAAAATTAATATTTTTTATGGTTTATCATCACGTTAGTCTGAGAGTCTTTGTCATCATCATCATCTTTGTCATCATGAGAGTCATCCTTTGCGCCATCTGCTCTGTGATACAACAATTGAGCCAAAAATTTGCATTTGAATTTTTAAAACTAATACTAAGGTGCCATATTTTTTAGTTTTTGAAATGTTGCCTCTTTGCTCTTTCTATTTTTTTTTAAATAAAATAAAATTTCTTTTTGTCATATGAACACTTGGACCATGTAGGGTCTTATTCGACACTTAATGCTTTTATAAGTAATAACTGAATGCAACAAATAACATTTTGACAAACCATCAAACTTATTCTTATAAAAATTTTTGTTTTTTTCTTCTAACCATTGGTATCACGTTACTTTGAGTTCTTATATGGTAAAAATATTCATTTGAAAATTTATTAGAAATCGAAAACGCAAAATTTTGAAAAACTGAAAAATATGACACATTCTTATTAATTTTAACTATTTAAACACAAATTTTTGTCTCAATTCGTCCATCATAAAGCAAATGGCACAGAATAAAGCGAAGAATCTCAGACTAACAAGATGACAAAGCATAGAAAGAAATTTTTTTTCTTGAATTTTTTTTTAATATTTTTATTTTAGCTCTAAAAATAGTTTGATGCGTACAGTGCTGCTCCCAAGAGTAGTAGGAGTTGAACAATACCCAACACAATCAAAATGTTTGTTTTTTACATACTCTTTTTCAAAATTTAATAAAAATTGAAATAAATAAAAATTTTGAAAAACTTAAAAATATATGGCTGCTTGGAATTAGTTTTAACAATTCAAATACAACTTTTTGGCTCAATTGATCTATCACAGAGTAAATTGCACAGAGTAATGCGAAGAATCTCAGAAATAGAACGTCATAATAAAGCAAAAAATGAATACCGACTAATGCTTTTTTCATTATTGTGATAAAAGTTTGACGCCCGCGGCAGCGCTAGCNAAGCAAAAAATGAATACCGACTAATGCTTTTTTCATTATTGTGATAAAAGTTTGACGCCCGCGGCAGCGCTAGCGGGCTCGCGAGCGAAGCGAGCGCCGGCTAGTTGTTTCTAATCCTGTACTAATTTTTGTGATTTGAAGATGACTGACCTGCAGGCGTCACGAAATGTCAAAAATTNTTTCATTATTGTGATAAAAGTTTGACGCCCGCGGCAGCGCTAGCCGGCTCGCGAGCGAAGCGAGCGCCGGCTAATTGTTTCTAATCCTGTACTAATTTTTGTGATTTGAAGATGACTGACCTGCAGGCGTCACGAAATGTCAAAAATTNTTGTTTCTAATCCTGTACTAATTTTTGTGATTTGAAGATGACTGACCTGCAGGCGTCACGAAATGTCAAAAATTGGAATCACATGCCTCTAGGCAAGTGACATATCGCCGGAAAGATCTTAGCATCATTTTTTCTAAATCTACCGCAAATTGTCTCAAAATCAAAAGTACGATAGTCTCAGATTTTAAAATAAAAATTATTACCTGTTACAGTTAGTTTTACTGATGATAATTATGGTTGTAGAATTAAAAAAAAAAAGTTTTAAAAGACTTTGAAGTTTGAAAGTAACGTTTGAAAAGTAAAGGTTGGAAGGTTTTTCTGGAGATAAATGGTTTACCATTAGATTGCATGGGGGAAACTATAAAACTTCTGCAACTTTTATTTACACATGTTGTTGCTGAATACGAGTTGACTTCTTTTTACGTCGTGAAGCTACAGTTCAAGTAGAACACAATAAACATAAACAGGATTCGTATTCAGCGNTTGACTTCTTTTTACGTCGTGAAGCTACAGTTCAAGTAGAACACAATAAACATAAACAGGATTCGTATTCAGCGACAACGTATATAAAAAGATTAATCAAAAACTTCGAATTTACCTGGTTTACCAGAATTAAACGAATCTTGTTATCGGTTTACTCACGACTCCTCTGTACATTTTCAATTTTCAAAATCATGGTGTCCTATGCCACCTTATTTTCTTACTGCAATAAATTAAGCATTGAATATTCCATTATTTAATGTGAATTAGATGTATTTGGAGCATATTTTCTCTTTAATAACAAATTATTCAAAGAAATTTTCCATACTTCTCTTCAACAGAAAGAAAATAAATTTTTTTTCCTATCCTTACAGATTTAATTTAGAAAAAAATTTATGTACAAGGAGAAATTAGCACAGAAAATTTTTCTCGACTAATTCAAGGAAAAAATTAAAATTAAATTGACTTCTTAAGTTGAAAAGTTTCTTCTGCTTTGAATTCGAAATTTTTAATAAAGATTTACAAATCTTTAATGCCTAGGGTATAGTCGTGATAAAATTATCACTTTCGCATGATTTTCGTACTCCCTCAGTATTTAGTCTAAAGTAAAGTCGGTAATGATCTTGACTTCACTTTATCACCATTTCGCAAGAGAGATTCACGAGAGAGAGATTATTTAACTTATTTAAAGTATACAGAGCGTAATTTGGAAAATGGTAATCGAGATCCTCATAAGGAGGGTGACGCTAAGTTTGGTGATGCTGAGCAGAAGGAGCAAACTCAGCGTCACTCTCCTTATGAAGATCTCGATTTCCAATCTTCAAATAACGCTCTCTACTTGTCGCTATGGTTTTCACTTTTCGCATGATGATGGATTTGTCACTATGTTGGGAGTTATAATTTTTATACTTACAGTGCAACTACAAATAGCAAAGGCATTGGAATAGACTTTTAGCCTTTGTCCTTTGCTGGGGAAAGCAGTGCCTTTGTAAATGATGGTCAACAGCATTTTCAATTTTCAGCAGAGGATTTTTTTTCGGGGAAAGTAATAGCAGTTTCAAAAAGACCATTCAAAAGTAGTATAACACGGTAAAAAAATCGAGACTGTACGATCACTAAAACAAAATTTATGATTTTTTGAAAATTGAAATTATTGGATGTTATTTTGAGACAATGTACTAAGAGATGGGCGTTTCAAAAGAACATCCAAAAATTTCAATTTTCAAAGAATCATAACTTTCGATACATTGATTTTTTTTAACTTCGTATCTTACTTTTCAATTGTCTTTCTGAAACTGTATAGTGTTTCTCCAGAAAGAAAAATTAAACTAACAACTTTCTCTACTAAAAAACCTAATCTCTTTTCTCCAGCAAAAGGGCATGGGCCAAAAATATCTTCCCATAGCCTTTGTTATTTGTAGGCACACTGTATTTTGGTGTGAAAGTTGTGATGAAATGTGAGAGTGAAAAGCATTCTGTCAATTAGGAATTAGGAAATTGAGGACCAATGTAATTAGAAAATTTTGTCATCTTGAAAAGTAAAGTTAAATCTTCGTCCAGATTATAGTCGAGTCTAGTCTTATATAAAAACTAGTAAATAAAATGGTTTTCCTTAAGGAAAAGTCTAAACCATTAATTTTATTTTTCATTAGTATTTTCTTATCGTAATTATTTTAATAGAAATAAAACAAACTAAAGAAGTCCAACTTTCATCCGATTTAATGAACTTTTTTTTTNTCGTAATTATTTTAATAGAAATAAAACAAACTAAAGAAGTCCAACTTTCATCCGATTTAATGAACTTTTTTTTTGTCACAGTAATTTACTGCAGAAAATCTTATAATACACTCTTCCTTCATAACCTCGGAATTTTACCTCTTCATATCTCTAACTCCAGCTCTGTAACAAATTTTTCAAGTTGCATCGAACTACCAGAAGTGNTCGTAATTATTTTAATAGAAATAAAACAAACTAAAGAAGTCCAACTTTCATCCGATTTAATGAACTTTTTTTTGTCACAGTAATTTACTGCAGAAAATCTTATAATACACTCTTCCTTCATAACCTCTGNTAAAGAAGTCCAACTTTCATCCGATTTAATGAACTTTTTTTTGTCACAGTAATTTACTGCAGAAAATCTTATAATACACTCTTCCTTCATAACCTCTGAATTTTACCTCTTCATATCTCTAACTCCAGCTCTGTAACAAATTTTTCAAGTTGCATCGAACTACCAGAAGTGTTTTTTATCAAAACGGCAAAACCCGGGTTTTGCGGGGTTTTATAACGAAAACGCCGGGTTTTGCTAACACTATATGACACTCGGTTAAAGCATTGCAATTCTAACTGTTGGGCATTTGTTGAGCAGTGGAGGCAATGTTTATTGTTAACAAAACAATTTGAGGTAGATTTAGAAAGATGATGGATGATGGATGATGATGATTTCCGGCGATATGTCACTTGGTTAGAGGCATGTGATTCCAATTTTTGACATTTCGTGACCCCTGCAGGTCACAGTCAATTTCAAATCACAAAAATGGTACAGCATTAGAATCAGAATTGAATCTGTTTTCTAAGGATATATTACATGCCCTATACAACAAATTCCATTGTTGAGATGAACTCTGCAGGACAAATACAGCAGCGATGCCCCGGGATGGGCCTTATACCATGTTGTTTACGAGGCTTATGGCTACATTTGTGCTAATTTTCACCTAGATCTGATGATACCCAAGCTGGATAAGCTTATACAATACATATCACTTGCTAAGAAGGCGATTTTGAATTTTACACTTCCAAAATCGGCCTCTTCGCAATTGATGGGCTGTAGCAGCCTCATCCTTTCACTTGTCCATTTATAGAGTCAGTTGCTTCTCCCAGCAAAGAGAATGGGGCCAAAAGTCGCTTACATAAGCTTATATAATTGCAGATTGACTGTATTACAGCACTGTAAACCACGAATAACTCCATTTCCGAGGAACATGGAATATTTGATTCATGATTGCCAAGGTTTGGCATATGTGTGAACTGAAAAATTTAAATGGGTAGCAATTTGTTCGACTTAAGTTTAGAGTAATTCATGGTAAATTGTTGTGGAGTCAAAACTTGACCAAAAGTACCCTAAAACCTGACTGATAGGCCGCGGCTTATACGTTGAAATTGAGCGCCAAATGTTGGATGCGGGTTGTACACGAGAGCAGCCTATCTGATATTTCAACAAGCTCCTCACAGCTACGCTGTTGGAGGTTGAAAATCGCTCAGCGAAAAAAATAAATAAAATTTTACGGTAGAATAACTCAGAATAGAGTTGTTCCCATATCTAAAAATATAAATGTAGACTTTTGGCACATTTTAGTTGATAGACATATTGTTTTAGGAGAAAATCGTTCCAAATTATTAAGGCTTATTTTAAAATTAACTTCATTGGTAAAAACTATCTGTTGATCTGAAGAGCTTAGTACGGACATTATTTATCTGTCTAACCTCAGAAACCAACCTGAGTACCTTTACTGAGAGTACAATTACACTGACAGATGTGTGCAAAGATGGTGAAACAATTCAACCAGGATTCATTCCGCCGTGTTCTGTCGCGTGACTTCAAAGCAAATATTTTGGATTTAGTCAAATGCAGTTAACGGTTATTCTAATATAATTCTCTGAATCCCTTTAAGAGTTTTAAACGGACTCCACTGTAATTTAAATTTAGCTAGAAATGAGAGCCCTATTAACCCTAACACTCTGAATTACTCCAACATTGATCCAATTTTTTATGAAAAAAAAAAATTTTATAAGTACTATCGGCATCAATACCAACAGTTACTGTAGAACTTTCTGATAAACTATGTCTTCAGCAATTGAAATTGCAATCACAAATGAATAACTATCTTTCTAGAAACTCACCTAGGTCGGTACCTGTATTTAGCGCAATAATGCTAAAATATTTATTGCATTGTTACAGTATGAAATATATAATATATGAATTTCATCTCCAATGTAAACAAAATATACCAAAAAAGTAAATACAAGATGGATTGTGCATAATAATATAAAAAAGCAACTTAATTAAAGAAGATTGCAAAATGATTAAGAATTGAAAGTTTGCGACGCTCGCACATTGTTATATTTAATTTGAGAAAATTAAAAAAATTTTTGTTGTGTTAGGTTAGGGTTCAAGGTTCATAAAATTGGCAAACTGACTGTTATGATTTGACTTAAACAATTAGAGCAGACTAGATTGGCAAGCAACAAGAGTTAATTGAAAAAAGGTGAAGAAGAGCTTATATACTAATGAATTAACTGAATCACTGTCGCATTTTTATTACATTTTTGGTACATTTTATATTTATCAGAGCATGAATTTTTTGCACTTTGTAAAAGGACCTGTGTTATAAACACATTATAAAATTAGGTAGGCGGAGTTGTCATTTTCTTTTGACATTTACCTCAACATGACCTCTATACATAAGTCTAAATCGTATTTCTTGTGAAGAAAGCAAAGTCAAACGAAAGGAAAATCCTTATGAAAATAATGTCACAGTCATACTATTTTTCTCACCAGTGTCACTTTCGACTTCCATCTACAAAGAAATAAGATAAAGTATGTAGGCTACAATTCGTTTATTCAGCATAACACCATCAACTTATTTTAATTATGGATATGAATTGTGCAAAAACTAATTCATTGGGCTTACAACTAGTTTGTCTGCTCATATTTGAATGTTCAGCGTATACACTTCGGTTAAGACCAGAGTATTCGACATTAGTAGACTCGCTTTACCAGAAGAAACATTACCGGGAAAGTAGCAACGAAAGGAGTAACAATGAGACCAATATGTCATCCTCATCAATATGGAAAGGATGGAATGAGCCAACTTTTCAGCGGGAACGAGACAAGATTTCTGGACGTAGTTCAGGTGAAATTATAACCATGCACACTTGAATTTATTTCATTAAAAATTATATAAGAGTGCCGTAGCTTAAGCGTCCATTTAACTGAGGAAGAGATAAACGGTTATACTCATTCTTCCACTTTTGTACAGTATGTTCCACATTAAAGTTTACTGTGCTTTCTTCGACTTTCCACAAAAATGACCGAGATGACTTAATGTGCGCATAAAAACAAAAAGTAAAGGGATCTTAGCCAGCATGCAACAAATTGACAACCAGCTGAGAAATTAGGAAGCGGGTTGGGCTTTCAGATTTGTTCGCGGTTCCAGAAATTATATATACAGTGCGTTCGAAATTATAAGAAGGCAAAACTTTTGAAAAATGATTTTGTGGAAAATAAAAAATTGACTATATGTCAAAATTTTATACAANTATAACCATGCACACTTGAATTTATTTCATTAAAAATTATATAAGAGTGCCGTAGCTTAAGCGTCCATTTAACCGAGGAAGAGATAAACGGTTATACTCATTCTTCCACTTTTATACAGTATGTTCCACATTAAAGTTTACTGTGCTTTCTTCGACTTTCCACAAAAATGACCGAGATGACTTAATGTGCGCATAAAAACAAAAAGTAAAGGGATCTTAGCCAGCATGCAACAAATTGACAACCAGCTGAGAAATTAGGNAGGGATCTTAGCCAGCATGCAACAAATTGACAACCAGCTGAGAAATTAGGGAGCGGGTTGGGCTTTCAGATTTTTCGCGGTCCCAGAAATTATATATACAGTGCGTTCGAAATTATAAGAAGGCAAAACTTTTGAAAAATGGTTTTGTGGAAAATAAAAAATTGACTATTATGTCAAAATTTTATACAAATTATGAACTACTCAAGTTCCTGAAAATCGTTTCTACGAAAGTTTTGTTAACTTNCTTTTGAAAAATGATTTTGTGGAAAATAAAAAATTGACTATATGTCAAAATTTTATACAAATTATGAACTACTTAAGTTCCTGAAAATCGTTTCTACGAAAGTTTTGTTAACTTTTCTTTAGTTAAAAGGGGTCACAAGACTCTAATTNAAGTTCCTGAAAATCGTTTCTACGAAAGTTTTGTTAACTTTTCTTTAGTTAAAAGGGGTCACAAGACTCTAATTTGTGGAAGTTTTAAAAACGCTAGTGCCGGATTTTCGTTTTCTTATTCGAACACACTGTATATATGAGAACCTCTCCTTTCGCTTAATGCTCTAGGCTAGAGATGAGAATGGCATCACTCTTTTACGTGAAGCGTCAACAAATTCCACGAAAACATCCTCATAAAAACTACTTCTATTTCGTATTCAACTCATGAATAGGTTTTACAGAATAACAAATTTTGACTTTAAATTAAGGCGAGAATAAATGAGGCTAATAATTCATTTTAGATATTTAAACGTGAGCACCCTGCACTTTTTACTATAAGGTTTATTATTAAGTTTTAACTTTGTTTTATGCCTGTGAACCGCCTACCTAAGGTCTTTTTACACTTTTAAAAATTGGAAATTCCAATTCCGGATTTTTTATATTCTAAACTAATTCCAATTTTAAATTTGTTTAGAATCTAAAAAATCCGGAAGCGACTGCTTATATACGACAGCGATCGTAAAAAACAGTGTTATATTTTGACAAATTATGACAAACGGACCTTCATGAAACGTTGGCATTTGAAGTAAGAGAAAGTTAAAAAAAATTTTCAAATAACTGCTCATAAACATGCTATTTCAATAAAATTGTCAACAAAATAAATAAAAATTCTAGGAATCAGGTTTTAATAAAATTTGAATGATGAAACATCATACGCTGAATTTTAATTTTGTTTTCGTTGTTGAAACACCTCGTCTGTTTATTACAATGTTAATCTATTGTTCAATTTTTTTCAGATTGGACATGGAATTTGGAACCTGAAACGAAAAAATTAGAGAAAACAATTAATTTCCAAGTGTTTGATGACACTCTATATTGGAACGGTGACATAAATAGACNGAAAAAATTAGAGAAAACAATTAATTTCCAAGTGTTTGATGACACTCTATATTGGAACGGTGACATAAATAGACCGCCTTGGCCTCACGACGAGTTGACACCTTATGACCCTTACTGTTTCCAACAACGTCAATATGCCCCAAGGCATCCAATTCATAATCACATTCATCCGGACTCTCCACGTCTCTCCGNGAAAAAATTAGAGAAAACAATTAATTTCCAAGTGTTTGATGACACTCTATATTGGAACGGTGACATAAATAGAAGGCCTTGGCCTCACGACGAGTTGACACCTTATGACCCTTACTGTTTCCAACAACGTCAATATGCCCCAAGGCATCCAATTCATAATCACATTCATCCGGACTCTCCACGTCTCTCCGACGAATATGTCTGGAAAGACTTGAGACCATTTTCCCATGCGCAGTCGTATCCTAGACCTCACTATTATGGTTATGGATATGGTCCTTACTGGCCTCATCATGATGGAGTTGAAACTAATTTTGGATCTGGAACAAGTGGAAGTAGTCTGAGTACAAATTTGGCACAAACTCTTCCAGGACATAGTGCGATTTCGCATGCAAGTGGAAATAAGATCGGTGTGCCGATAATAACTGGAGTTGAAACTAATAGGAAGTATGCACATGATACTTCTGGGAAGTATTATTATTATGCTCCAGGTAGAAATTTTTTTTTACTATAGTTGTTAAAAATATCCAATTTTATGTCTAAATGAGATCTTATGGAGTTTTTAGAATACAAAAATCGGAAAAGGTATAGACTGGAAATTCATCCGGGAATTATAGCAGCACCGATTGCTGGATTGGCTGCTTTTGGTGTGGCGCATGCCTTCACTTCAAAACCTGTACTTCTTGAATTAGGTGTAGTGGACAAGAAAAAATCAATTTCCCACCATATTGGTCATATTCATGATCACGGTAACTACCACCACCACCAACATGGGCATCATCATACCCACCATGGCCATCATCATGTCCAGCAAGGTCATCATCAAGTACATCCGATACACACACCCCTACCTGAGATTTCAAAACCTTATCCTCTACCACACTCATTTCCACATCCTCATCCACACCCACTTCCAAATCCTCATATACACCCAGTATCATCTCATTCTGATTTGTCTCCAGAGTCCATTGGTAACTCAAAGTATCCCATCTTGCATCCAATTGAGAAACCGGAGCCAGAATCGAAACCTTGGTGGAGTCCAATCGCTGCCATGATCCCTAGACTTCGAAATGACATCGAACGAGACTAAATTTAAATTATTATTTGTATAATCTAGTGTATTATTAAATGAAACAGAAAATATGTTTTAATAATTTCAAATAAATTGCGAATAAATGAATTATTGAAACTTAGACCAATTGGTCAGCTACAGAAAACTTTTTTTTCCTGTAACCTAAAGTTTAGTAGTATTGTAAAAGTCGTGTCTGTTTATCCGGAATGACGGAATTAGTTCAAGAGAACAAGTGCTACTACCTGGATACACAAAAATCTGGTACATGATAAGGTTTAATTTACACAGGTGTTACCATTACCACGGTTTATTCTAAATTAAATTTAAAAAACAGAAATAAAATAGTGAATTAATATTATATGATATTCAAAAGTATTCCTAGGAAATCATCATTTCCCCTACTCTTTATAAAATAGTTTCCAATGCTTTGTGCTTCTAGGGATAGCCAACAGTAAAGGTGCATTCAGACTGCAAAAAGTAATAACTTTTTATTTATCTGCGAATTACTAACATGTTGAAGGGTAGTGTTGTACCTTCACTAAATGTAAATAATTACCTGTTTGCATTTACAAAAAAATTTTGACAAAAGTTGTTGGGCAGCACAACTAAAACTTTTGAAGTTTCTGCAATTTTCAGTGTGAACACTTTTTGAAACAGTTTGTGAACGAGGAGTCTCATCTCAATATCCTTCTCCAACCAAGTAATCAAAAGCATAAAATTTGAAATGTTTTGTAACAAACATTCCAGTTCAAAAAAATTACAGGTTTGGCTAATTAATAATGAATTTGATTGTTAGTTGTGTCGACACAAAACTTGCAATTAATAATTCATTGGTAATAGAAATAAATTTTATTCGTCATATTGATCACAATAAAATTGAGAACATGTAACAGAGTGTTACTCTGATTGTCTGATTGTTAGGGCGTAAGAGTGACATAGCGTGGGTTGGTGGTGCTGCCATCAAGCACATTACCTTACAACTAACATTTTCGCACAGAATTTGCGCGGCTAACAAATCTAACGGTTACTGGTATTCTTATAATAAGTTAAAAAAAGAAAAAAATTGTGGGACAGAATCAAGTAAGAATTGGAAATAAATATTACAAGTATTATTTCAATAAATAATTTTCAAAAAAATAAAAAACGTATATTTTGAATTTGCTAAGTAAAGGATAAGTGTGTATATTTAAATTCCAATTTGTAGTGTCCGCCGGCGCATACTTCAAAACTTTTCAGCCTCGTTGACATTTTTTGAAGTTTGAATGGGGAAAGTACAGGGCCAACCACTTTAACCCGGGCTTTCTTTCTCCGCCTGTCACCGAAAACGGCTTGGGGCAAGCGATACACAATTAGTAAATAATGGAAGTGAAGTTAATTTTATTATATCACTATAAAATATCTGTTCCGATTAGATACCCTAATACAAAGCAATGGAGCAAAGCAGAGAGACTGAGAGAGGGGTCGCCAGGTTCTCTGTTGAGTGGGGTGAAGTAGATGCCAAGGGATCGTACACCATTCCCCGACCTGGTTATTTCTCTCAATTAACACCTTTCAACGTTACAGAATGTCGTTTGTTTACAAAAAAAAATTCAAAATCAGTTTTGATTAAAGCAAAGCAATGTAAAGGATGAAAGCAATGAGGCAGAGGGATGGGTCGGCAAGTTTTCTGTTGAGTGAGGTGGAGTAGATGCAAAGGGACATTGCACTCATTCTCTCAACTCTGCTGCTTTTGTTAAATAATTAATTTTTGCAAAAGTATGTTTTCTCAAACATACTTAACTTACGCTAACTTCATTCCTCCAACTTTTGTATTTCGCCCTATTTATTTGCTGTATCAATTTTTTTTTGGCGAAAGCGACTTTCTACGGCCCGGATTAAAGTCGTTGGTCCTATACAGTGGACTTGCAAATAGCTAAGGCATTGGAATAGACTTTTAGCCCATGCTCTTTTGCTGGGGAAGCAGTGCCTTAGTAATTGATGGTCAACAGCATTTTGACTGGATTTTTTTGGNTCGCCCTATTTATTTGCTGTATCAATTTTTTTTTGGCGAAAGCGACTTTCTACGGCCCGGATTAAAGTCGTTGATCCTATACAGTGGACTTGCAAATAGCTAAGGCATTGGAATAGACTTTTGGCCCATGCTCTTTGCTGGGGAAGCAGGGCCTTAGTAATTGATGGTCAACAGCATTTTGACTGGATTTTTTTTGGGGGAAAGTATTAGCAGATTCAAAAAGTCCATCCAAAAGTAGTGAAACACGGTAAAAAAATCAAGACTCTACGATCACTAAAACAAAAGTTATGATTTTTTGAAAATTGAAATTTTTGGATGTTCTTTTGAAACCCATCCATCTCTTAGTACATTGTCTCAATTTTCTATTCATTCCTTCTAGTCTTCATCCAAATTAACTTATATTCTATTAGTTTAGATTCACGGAAAGCAGTAATCATCAAGCACTGCTTCAAACATTGGACACTTCAAGTTTAATAGTATCTTGTTTCCCACACTTTATTAGGTAATTAAAAATCACCCCTGGATTAACGTGAATAATTCCATTCTCATTAATTATTTTAACTACTTCAACACACGTGTTGATCGAGTTAACAAAATCAGATGTTAATCTAGTTAACGGAGAATGGAACCGGCTTTCACGAAGAATGAGTTCATTCTAGCTTCCTTCCTCGATCCTAGTCAAAAGTTAACTGCATTTGAGTGTACGTAAACAACTTATTTTTCAATCATTGTATTTCACAATTTCTTACCAACACACTAGAGTGTTTAGTAATTTTTATTTTCAAATTTTATTTATTTTAAAATATACTGCAGTGGAAACAAAAGTTACCGAATTTGATACCCCACTGCTCATTCCGATAGTTTGTTATGCTAAATCTGTTGTGACCACTCAATATTTTTTGGAGGGGAAGAGGCTGGACATTTCAAACTTATCCCAACTGAAAATCTGAGGATTCATCGATATGTTCGATTTTGCAAAGTCGCAAAATACAAGCATACTGGGCAGAAAAAGCTTCCAGGTATCCTGTTTTGGCTAGCCTGGCAAGAAGATATTTAGCAATTACAGCAGCATCAGCTAGAATGGAAAGAGTATTTTCTGTTGGTGTTTCCAATCAACGTACCCGCGGTGCTTGTCTGACACCTCGCCTACTTGAGCGTGTCATGCTTTTGCGTGAGTACCACAAACCAAAGTTACTGAAACGGCTGAAGCAAAGTGGAAGCTTGGTTTCCGGAGAGAAGCGGAATGAAAAAAAGATCATTTTGATTTTGTTTTAAATTATTAAATCATAACATGTGAGTCACTCACTAGAGTGTAGCCCANTCAATATTTTTTGGAGGGGAAGAGGCTGGACATTTCAAACTTATCCCAACTGAAAATCTGAGGATTCATCGATATGTTCGATTTTGCAAAGTTGCAAAAAACAAGCATACTGGGCAGAAAAAGCTTCCAGGTATCCTGTTTTGGCTAGCCTGGCAAGAAGATATTTAGCAATTACAGCAGCATCAGGTAGAATGGAAAGAGTATTTTCTGTTGGTGTTTCCAATCAACGTGCCCGCGGTGCTTGTCTGACACCTCGCCTACTTGAGCGTGTCATGCTTTTGCGTGAGTACCACAAACCAAAGTTACTGAAACGGCTGAAGCAAAGTGGAAGCTNCATGCTTTTGCGTGAGTACCACAAACCAAAGTTACTGAAACGGCTGAAGCAAAGTGGAAGCTTGGTTTCCGGAGAGAAGCGGAATGAAAAAAAGATCATTTTGATTTTGTTTTAAATTATTAAATCATAACATGTGAGTCACTCACTAGAGTGTAGCCCANAAAAAAAGATCATTTTGATTTTGTTTTAAATTATTAAATCATAACATGTGAGTCACTCACTAGAGTGTAGCCCAGTAGTTATTCATAATAGATACAGAGTACTTTGTACTTTCTTGTATTGAAATAGCAAGGGCTATAGAGTAATTGACAGCATTAATTATATTTTCTGCACCTTAGATTTCTGAATGGTTGGTACCTGTGGTNCACCTTAGATTTCTGAATGGTTGGTACCTGTGGTGAATACAGCGAATAAATTAGACCGATTGAAGATTGAATTGCATTGTATTTTAAATTTAATTTCGGGAAAGCTTTGTTTTGAATTGGCAAAGTAATTCCTCACCAGTAGCGGTAGCGGATGCCCAAGTAGCGGTAGCGGTAGCGGCAAAATAAATCGTCAGAAGTAGCGGTAGAGGTAGCGCATGCCTAAGTAGCGGTAGTGGTAGCGTTAGCTGTAAAATAATTCCTCAGAAGTAGCGGTAGCGGTAGCGCATGCCCAAGTAGCGGTAGCGGTAGCGGCAAAATAATTCCTCGGAAGTAGCGGTAGCGGCAGCGGTAGCGCATGCCCAAGTAGCGATAGCGGTAGCGCTAACGGCCACATTCGTCTTACAAGTAGCGGTAGCGGAGACTAGTGTAGCGGTAGCGCAAGGTCAAAGTTCCATTTGTGCTTAAAAGAGTCTGCAGCAGCCCGGTTTTACAGTGAATTATTTTAAATCTCTATACTCTCCAGATCATGAGTCGAGCGATGAATCGAATACATTCAGTATGAACGATTAAGTTTAATTTGATTGTGATATGTTTTTTTATGCTACAGTTAATTGCCGTCACATCACATGCTTGGAGTAACTACAGTGGTTTTAGCTTCATGTCACCTCAGAGGTATCCGAAAAATCGGTTGACGCTAAACGGAGTTGACAACAGCCGATAATGTCAACTGAGTGATAATTTAAAGATTAGGTGAAATTAACCAAAGTTCCTGGTTTTAGCGGTACATATTATTATACGATATATTTTTCAATTTATTTTACAAGTTTTAAAAGTAATTTGGATTTATTTAAAGGAATTTGGAATACTTTAAAAGCAAATAACTTCTCAAAGCAATCACTCTTATAATTGCAATTTCTACTTGAATTTCTGTGTAATCGTTCTTGTAACAAATGTCAAAATGACCCAATAGAATTAGCTCATTTGATACGTCACTCAATCAGCAATTAGAGCCATATTACGAATCTGACATCCATTATTGACGTTAAAGTCATATTTTGCAAAAGAAATTTGGCAAATCTATAGAATTATTTTTGGAGAATTTGACTTCACCGCCACAAATGGTTGCCAGATTCGTATTAGGCGTGAAAATTCTGTTCGATTGAAATACTAATAGTCAAATTTCAGTGGGTTATTTCGAGATTTATTGTAAAATTAAAAAAAATTTAGTGAAGTTCGCAAATTTTTTGGAAAAAATTTTGTTGTGCAGTAATAATAGATATTATATTTTTAATCTAGAAAAGATTTACGATCGATTAACATATTTTTCATTTAATTTCGCGATGAGGAGCTTTGGTACAATTTTTCCGAAAGCGGGATGAGAAAGTTATCTTAGTGCGTTATCTTACTACGGTACTTGTAATTGAACTAGATCAATTGTGACCTCTAAAATCAAAGTCTTTTTTTTTGGCTGAAATTAAAACTAATCGCTAGAACTACTCACTTAGTCTATGCGTGTATTCATTGATTTAATTACATTCTTATTGCCAAGGTCATCGGTAACCTTCAAAGTCAAAATATTTTCGTTTTTTTTTTGTAATCGAAAACTAACCGGTAGAAACAATCAATTACCTAATGAACGGGCGTAGCTATTGATTTGTTTGTCATTTCTTTGACCTGCAAAATAAANCATTGATTTAATTACATTCTTATTGCCAAGGTCATCGGTAACCTTCAAAGTCAAAATATTTTCGTTTTTTTTTGTCATCGAAATCTAACCGCTAGAAACAATCAATTACCTAATGAACGGGCGTAGCTATTGATTTGTTTGTCATTTCTTTGACCTGCAAAATAAANTAGAAACAATCAATTACCTAATGAACGGGCGTAGCTATTGATTTGTTTGTCATTTCTTTGACCTGCAAAATAAAAATATCCCTGTTTTGACTGGAATTGAAAACTAATGCCTAGTAATATCCAGTGAAAACCCCATATCGATCCATCAATTGGTTATCAAAATATTCGAGCTATTATTTAGTATGAAAAATTTCCATTAAGCTAAAAATTGAGTTTCGGGAGAAAAATAAAAAAAATTAGGTCAGAGTTGAAGGATATGGCTCATCTTTTAGTTTGTCCGTTCCTAGTGCATGGAGTATCTCAAAACTACATCTTGATCCGTCAATTAGTTTTTGACTTAGAGCACCGACGGGCGGACAAGTCAGATATATAATGTATTTACAACATAATAATGATGGACTGGACTGACTCGACAAATAACAAAAAGACCAACTTTATTTTCAAACGAAAATTAAGAACTCTCAGACAACTGAGAGAACAAAAACGTCTTGGCCAACGACCAAGTGGCGAATGACTGACTGGAAAAACTGTCCTAATGCAATTCCTTTCTTTTGGACAACTGCATGACAGCGCTTTTACATAAATCATTAGTCTGTGAACTTATCACAGACTTATACAGAATGAATAAAAATTAACTTGTCTGAAAGCACTAAGCTCGCAACAAAACTAACAAAGAAGATTGTTTTGCTCGTATCCAAAGTGAAGACAAATTGACTTGTATTGGGATGTTATTTATACACAGGATCAGAGAATAGGACTTGAGGTAGATTCATTAACCGAAACCACAGGAACAATTTTCTTACTAGTAAAATATTCAAGAACAGTGGCCAGGAACAGGTCAGGAACAGGAACAGGAACAACTCAGGAACGATGATTAATAGTGATGACAGGAACAAGAGGTAGCAGGAACAGATGAATTGATTCAAGGATTATTCAGACAATAGACCAGGAACAGGCATTAAGGTGGTAATAGAACTTGAGAACAATTAGAACTGTTAAAAAAATAATTACAATTGAATATGTAATAATGAGTGTAATTAAAATCAAAAGAGCGAAAATGCGAACGATCTTCTTTGACTTCTAATCGAGCATTGATTTAATTGAAAGGAAAATGGCCACTTTTCAGATGCTTAAAGAATATTTATAAAGGCATAAATAAGTTTCAATAGGTAGGAAATTGTTTCGTTGCTAACGGAAACTGAAGAAAGACTACAATAAAGATTATAATTATGGCGCTTCTGCTACGTCTCAATATACAGTGAATTTTTTCAAACCTCCCATAAACAAAAAGCCAACGCCATGGCAACTTCGTTAAATTAATTTCCAACAGTGATGATCGGTCATATTATTCATCTTNAACAAAAAGCCAACGCCATGGCAACTTCGTTAAATTAATTTCCAACAGTGATGATCGGTCATATTATTCATCTTCATTCTGCTTTCACCTCACCAATTTCACCAATTTTTTGCTTATCTATTTGAACAAAAGTACCTTTAACGTAAGTGGAAATGGGAAGTTTTGAAATAATTCACTAGATTCCGTAGATTTTTTTTGTCAATTTCTTTAAACTATTGCCGAATTTTACTGTAGTTCCTCCAGATTTGTTTATTTTAGAAAATAACAAATTTCAAAAAATGAGGTTTGGAAAAAATTCACTGTACAGTGAAGTCCGGGTATGGTGACTCCTGGTATAAATGAACTCTGACTATACTGATACTGTCGATCCCTACGTATTCACTATAACCGGACTTCACTGTATATATTTTTGTCTTTGTTATGTAACATGTCATATACATATATGATGAAGCCACACCGAAATTATATTGACACGACAGTNATTCACTATAACCGGACTTCACTGTATATATTTTTGTCTTTGTTATGTAACATGTCATATACATATATGATGAAGCCACACCGAAATTATATTGACACGACAGTAAATATGCCAGACAACCAGTCCTCGACAGTGACTAGATGCAAGATTTTTTTGTACACTCTGAATATATGGACCTATTTTATGTTTGCTGCAGCTAAGGGCTTGGTATGACTGGCGCTTTCCACCTCATGTCAACAGCAGACATGCCTAACTAATGTGTTTACTTCGAATTCACAAATCAGTTCACGGATCAATACATTCGACCAGATTTCTGCCAAATATTCATTAAATTTTAATTTTCTAATTTGAATAACAAAGAACTAAATCCAANCATTCGACCAGATTTCTGCCAAATATTCATTAAATTTTAATTTTCTAATTTGAATAACAAAGAACTAAATCCAAAGTTTAATTGTTGACTTGATTAAAAAGATATCCGTATTAGAATTGTCAAGAGTAAATTTTATCCTAAATTGAAACTTCTTGGACTAACTTTAATTAGTTGGTGTTGTGTAAAACGATAAAAAATGAGATTAGAACTTGTGAAGAGTTATAGCACATTTTCTTTAGCGTCCCTCGCACATGCAGGGAACGAGGGTGGCGGCATTTCTCCGAATGGCGGCGCAAGCCTCCGAACGTCCTGCGACAGTTTGCATCAATCCGCTTCCCCCACTTGTTACATTGGCGACGACCGAAACGAATCGAAAGATGTTAAGCCAGACTTCAGTCCAAGTGTGGCTTTCAGGAAGATTTTACTCCAATGTTGCGGATTCAAAGCGGTTGGTGACATTTTTCAAAAAAATTTATACCAGGTGCAATATGTTAAATTTTTTTTTGTTCTACAGATCGAAAAGTCATTCCCAATTCTTAAATGGGTACCGAAATACACAACTGAGAAGTTACTAGCTGACGTTATAGCTGCTATAACGGTTACCATTACAATGCTACCACAAGGTTTAGCATATGCTGTCATTGCCAATGTACCACCGGAAGTAAGTTTTTTCTCCCTTAATAAAAAAAAAGTACTTATCCATTTGCGCTTCAAATTTATATCGTATTTTTTGGGAAAAATGTAAAAAAAAACATACTACCCCACGCACTATGAACAACATTTTGTTTATTCTTGCAATAAAAACTGGCGCTGTTATCTACAGTTGTTTTTTATACACTTTTTTGTGCCAAACTAGATATCTGCGCCCATTTAGTGTTTAGAATTCAGCAGCGGCGGCATTCCGTCAAAAAACTTCCGACGGCGACAGAGTTTCCCCAATGAAGAGCACGGACTAAACTTTGCTTCTTCCTGTTTTATAAAATTTTGCAGCTTTATATCAGGGACAATTGAAGATGCCAGTGGAAAAAGTACAACTTTCAGATTTGTTTATTTTGGATTTCAAAAAAGCATCGTTTCCATGGACAGATAGTAAAATCTGCTTATAAAATCTTGTATTTCAGGTTATTGTTTTTTTGTAACAAATATACCTAAACACTTGATCAGCGAGTCTTACTAAATAAAATGGATAAACTAACTTCCAAATTGATAAAAGGGTCTCTAACACGCCTCGATAGCGCAATACTTGTATTGCAATGGAATTTTGACAATAAAATACAAGTTTGCATCCGTGAAGTAAGATTTATTTTATAAATTTTTGGATACACAACCACTTCAAAACCGCCAACAGTGAATTTCACAGCAGAAAGACTTTTAAGAATAAGACTATGAGAATAAGGTATGTTAATGATAAAACTATTAAAAAAATTTTTTTTTGAACACTGGATACCTTAAATGCCAAAATTAATGCTAATAAAGTAACCCCTAAAAGAAACTATTTGTTTACAAAAAAAAAATCTAAATTCGTATGAACTTAATGTATTACTCTTTGGTTTGGATCTTGTAAAGTTTATTAGCATTTGCTAATTCGCTTGGACAATTTTTTTTGGACAAACATAATTTTTAATTCCGAAATCTTATTTTCTGTAATAATTAGTACATGGAGCAGGGTTGCGTACAAATTTTAAATCTAGTCGTGCACATAAAGTACGTTTAAGTATTTTTCTCTTAGGTATTTTCAATACTCGTCACATTTACTGTCCTACACCTTAATACGGTGCTTTAAATCTAAACCTTTGCTATTTACGGGATAATTAAATGTAAACCTTTTCTATTCGAGAGATAGTTCATGGTTTGACAATCACAGTGCAAGTATAAATTTACAGGTATATAAATCCCCAGGTGGGTAAATCGGACTAATAATTCACTTCTCGGACTAGATAATATTTGATAATCTAAACCAAAAACCAGCTCCAAAAGTCATTCTTTTGTATAAAACAACTTTGAGAACGAATCCAATTTTTTGGTGACGATCGAATCCGAGACCGAAACACATTTTTAGCAGAAACCAAAACCCAAACCAACTTGTTTTGTAAAGATTGGTTGCACACATTTATTTTGAATTGGACTTTACAATAGTAATGGGCGAGAGGACACTGACAGTAAAACTGCGAGTTCACTTAACCCGCCATTTACTACCGGCGGTACCAAGACATTCTGCACGATGGTTTTTTCTGCTATCGCCATTTTTCGTCTCATATGGGACGGTGCGATAGCAAATTTTTGCTATTAGTCCAGCAGAGTTGTCAAGTGGTATAGTACGTAAGGGCCGCGAGCAAGCCACGGGAGGGTTACGACAACCAACGGGAAGGCTGGGGGAACTCACGGGAAGGCTACGGGATCCCACAGGAGAGCTGTTGGAATCCACAGGAGGGCTGGGGAAACCAACCGGCGGACTGCGGGAAAACAAGCGAGTCTTACCAAACCCCACAAGAGAGAAGCGGGAACCCACACGAGTGCTGTGGGTATGAACAGGAGAGCTGCAGTAACACACGGGAGGGCTGCGGCAACCCAGGGAAGAGCTGCACACCTACCGTGGATTACCGCAGCCCTCCTAAGTTCCCGCACCCTTTCCACGTCTTCCCGCAGCTCTTCCGCAAATATCATTACAGCAAATAAGATTTCGCAATTAAAAATTCAGTTTGTCCAAAAAACATTGTCCAAGCGAATTAGCAAATGCTAATAAACTTTACCAGATCCAAAACAAAACGTAATACATTATATTCAAGGAATTTAGATTTTTTTTCTATACAAATACAGTTTCTTTTAGGGGTTACTTTATTAGCATTAATTTTGGCATGTAAAGTATTCAGTGTTCAAGAAAAATGTGTTTAGGTATATTTGTTACGAAGAAACGATAACCTGAAATACCAAATTTTATAAGCAGATTTTACTATCTGTCCATGGAAACGATGCTTTTTTGAATTACAAAATAAACAAATCTGAAGGTTGTACTTTTTCCACTGCCATCAATTCAATATGGGTCAAATTTGTACGAATCTGATTAACTGTGATTTATAATTTACCAATTTATATCAATTGATAAATTATTAAATTTGTTATAGTTTTGTGTGAGTGTGAGCATAAAACTCTGCACTCCTATCTACATGAGGCAGTAGCCTCATTATCTGGCAATAAATGAAGACCTCGTCGGAACAATATACAAATCAAGGTTGCTATGAGGAATAAAATCCAAGTCCTTTTTTGGATTTTATAACAATCTTGATACTAATATCAGAATTTGGCAAACTTTTTACGCAATTTTTTTCTTTTTGATAAGGTTGTTTGTAAACAACCTTAAACAACTATAAACATACAACGATAAACATACAACTACTTGTTTGTAACAACTATAAACGTTTTCCTAAATTTTCGACGAAACAATGACGTCATTAGATTGATTCTGCTTGCTTTTGGTGAAAAAAAAACTTTTCCCCATGTTAAATTCATTCTTTGGAATTAATTTCGAAACGCCATGGTAACCATTTGAGAAGGCATTTAGGTAACTAAGAGAGTTCAAATTTCTAAAAAGGAGTTAAGAGTTTTGTAATCAAGTTTGCTATGAAGAAAAAAACAAAAAAGCTTTAATAAGGTTAGGCCATAACTAAATATTTTTTGATATTAGAGGAATTTAAATATTAAGTTTAGGTCTGTACCAGACCTAATTATGAGATTCGCGCCACTAATATGTGACGTAGAAGGACTTTCTCCTTCCTCAAGACTTAGTCCGTCTTTCAAAAACTTAATTCCAGACCTAATTCCCTCTCACTTTAGGTCTGAGATTAAGTCCAAACCAAGAGTTTTTTTTTTTTTTTTTTTTCAGTTTATAAGCAATATTTAAGTTTTAGTTTCATTTGCTTTAGTTTTAATTGTAAATTACGTAATGTTATTAGTAATTAATTAAGTATTGGGTCTAAAAAAGGTTGAGTTTCGAAAAAAATGGAAAGTACGATCTGGATGTTTAGGTAGGAACAGTCAGTTAATCCATTTTCTGTGGATGCTAATTTACATTTAAACATTCTCATAATTTTAGCATATCATTTTTATGAAACCGGAAGTTTAGGAAACAGTGGTCATCTAAAGTATTAAAATCGTAACTAGTTTTCTTAAATTTTACTGGTGGTTAATCTAAGCATCCAACCAATCAAGCCAAATGTTGGCCTGGACTTAATATTTTAAAGTTACAACAAACTCAGACTCAAACCGAGAGTGTGAAAGTCGAGAAAAATTAGGTCGGTCAAGACCTACACCTAATATTTAAATTCCTCTATTACATAGTTAACGCGGCTGGCTGACGGACCGTCAGCCAGGAAAAACAAAATCAAAAATCAATATACAGTAAAGTTCGGTTATAGTGAATCTGTAGCGACCGGCAAAATAGGTTCAGTATAGCCGGAGTTCATTATATCCGTATAGTGAACAGAGACTTCAATTTAATAATTGTTCATTATATCCAAATATATCACTATAAATTCAGCTAAGTTGATTTAGAGAAGCACTGGGTAATGGGGATTTGCTTGAGACCATTTGATGAGCGCAGAATTANATGGGGATTTGCTTGAGACCATTTGATGAGCGCAGAATCCAACTTTGGATAGTTACATCGGCGTTGGCGTTTTATATTCTAAGAATTTGATATTTGAATTTTAGCTAATTGCTTAAATGTAACCTAATTATATTTCAACACTTATTATTAACTTACACCAGTAAATCTTTGGAAGTCTTCTTCAATTGAAGACTTCAGTCAAAGAAATGCCACTTTCAGATTTGTTGATTTTTAAATAAATAAATTTCCAAAATATCTCAGTTTCCAAAAACACACAGTGAACCCCGATTTAAAAATTTTCAAGCAATCAACTGCAAATTTTCGAAACATGTAATTATTACAAAGAACAAATGAAAACCGCCGTGGAAGAAATGCCACTTTCAGATTTGTTGATTTTAAAATCAAAAATTTATTGAAATCCATGACGGCGCAGTTAAATATGCTTATTGAAGAACTTGTTTCATAAAATTAAATGATTAATGTTAATTTTTTCTTATACAAACTTACGTTAAAAATAATTTAATGTTTTCTTGCTTTTTTTCTTCCACACTTTTTTTGAATCTCTTCTTTCTTTACAACCTTAGGTTTTTAACTGCTGCATAATCTCCTTTTTTACCGTGCTAATATCTCTTGTTGCTTCGAATTTGAGCAAAAGTATTAGGATATTTCAATAAACATTCCTCCATAAATTCATACTAAATCAAGCCGACCCGTCACGTCTTTGGGACGGAATGGGTCTACTTTGAAAAATCAAAAGACGGGACGGGACCGGTCGATTTAAAAAAAATCAAGACGGGACTGGGTGGCTCGACTTTGAAAAAGTCAAAAGACGGGACGGGACTGACTTTGAAAATGTCAAAAGGCGGGACAGGATGGGTCAATTTGAAATAGCCAAAAGAGGGACGGAACGGGTCGACTTTGAAAAAGTCAGAAGACGAGAGAAGACGGGTAGACTTTGAAAAAGTCAAAAGACGGGAAGGGACGGGTCAACTTTGAAAAGTCAAAAGACGGGACGGGTCGACTTTGAAAAAGGCAAAAGACGAGAGAGACAGTTCGACTTTGAAAAGGTCAAATGACGGGAAGGGACAGGTCAACTTTGAAAATTTAACTAGCCACAGCCCGCGTGATAAGATTTTTGTCCTATAACTCAAACAATCAAATAATCTCTGAAAATTTTTTTTCAGATCTCTTCAAGATTCCAGGACATTGTTCATTAAGGTTGTCGCTAAGTCTGGTTAGATATCCAGAAAAAAATTCGCATAATAAAGGCACAAAAAAAAAGAAATTTTTAACCGCATAAGACGTAACGTTACCTTGATTAAAAAATAGAGGCCAACGTGATAGGATTTTTATCCTATCATAGCATTTATTACACATGTGATAGGATATCAATCATATCGCATGCTTCGACGTTGGCTGATGTATTTGCCGAGCTTCCGGCCTCTTTATCATGGCGAGAAACCTAAGTATTGCGTTAAATGTGCGGGAAGGATGCGGTAAAGGGCGGGAGGAATGTGGGAATAGGGTTGGGATAAAGAAAGACGCATGAGGATGCAGAAATGTGGGGCGGGGTGTGGGGAATGGACGTGAGAAATGCGAGAAGAAACGGGAGAAATGCGGGACGAAACGGGAGGGATGCGGGAAGGACCGGAAATGATGCGGGAATGAACGGGATGGATGTGGGAAGCAGCGGGAGGGATGCGGAAATGAACGGAAAGGCTGTGGGATATCACAGGTGTTCTGTGGGATTGCACGGGAAGGCTATGGGAATGCAGGGATAAATGGGGGAATGAGCGGGAGGGAAGATGGTAGCACGAAGAGAGGTGAGAGAACCAACGGGAGTTCTGTGGGAATGCATGGAAAGGCTGTGGGATGCAGCGGAAGGGTTGCGGGAACAAACAGGAGGGCTGGAGGTTTGCAAATTATCTGTAGGATTATACAGGAGGGCTGTGGGAATGCACGGTTGGGTTGTGGCAATGCATGGAGGGATGCAGGAATTCACGGGAGTGTTGTGGAATGTGACGGGGGGATGCGAGAATGCGCGGGAGGAATGTGAGAAGCAACGGGCGGCCTGTGGAAATGCATAGGAACAATGTGGGAAGTAGCGGGAGGGATGCGGGAATGAACGGGTAGACTGTGGGATTGGATGGATAGATGCGGAAATGCACGGTAAAGATGCGGGAATGCACGGTAAAAATGCGGGAATGAACGGGAGTGTTGTGGTATGTGAGGGTGTTGAGGGTATGTGGTAAAGGGATGGGGGAAGCAACGTGAGAGCTGTATGAATGCGTGGGTAGGATGTGGATAGCAGCGGAAGAGATGCGGGAATGATCGGGAGAACTGTGAAAAGGCAGGAAAAGGGGCTGTGGGGTTGCATGGAGGGATGCGACAATGCATGACAGTGTTGTGGAAAGTGACGTAGGATGCGGGAATGCGGGAAACAACGGGAGGGATGTGGGCATAAACTAGGTGAATTCGGAAAGCATCAGGAGAATTTAGGAAGGAACGGGCGAAATGCAAAGGGCATCGGGAGGGTTGCGAGATTAAGGGGGAGTGATGCGGAATTGAGGGGGAGACATGTGGGAGGCAACTGGAGAGATGTGGGAATAAACGGGGGAGACGCGGGAAGCAACGGGATATGTGGGAATGAAGGGGATACATAAGAAGTACCGGAAAAGAAATCAGGCAACGTCAAGGCCATGATAGGATACTTTTTTTTTGCGCGGGTCCTAGCAGGTATGATAAGATAAAAATCATATCATGCGGGGACTTATCGAGTCTTTTTATAACGGCCTGTGCCGTCTTGAAAGACGGGTCGACTTCAAAATGTCAAAAGGTGACTGGACGGGTCGTCTTTGAAAAATTCTAAAGACGGGACGGGTCTACTTTGAAAAATGAAAAGACGGAGCAGGACCGGTTGACTTTGAAAAAGTCAAAACACGGGACAAGTTTGTAAAAGCAAAATATTAGATGGGACGGGTCGACTTTTCCAAACTCGTCCTTACCCATCTTTTAACTTTTTCAAAGTCCGTCCCGTCACAACTTTTAACTTTTTCAAAGTCGACCCACCTCGTCCCGTCTTGATTTTTTAAAAGTCGACCCTTTCTGGCCCGTCTTCTGATTTTTCAAAATAGACCCGTCCCGCCTTTTGACTTTTTCAGTCGACTCGTCCCGTTTCGTCTTAGGACTTTTTTAAAGTCGACCCGTCTCTTGTCTTTTGAGTTTTCAAAGTCGACCCGTCCCGTGCAAGTCGACCCACCTCGTCCCGTCTTTTGACTATTTTAAAGTCGACCCACCCCGTCCCATTTTTTGATTTTTTAAAAGTCGACCTGTCCCGCCCCGTCTTTTGATTTTTCAAAGTAGATCCGACCTTTCTTTTGACTTTTAAAGACGACCCTTCCAGTCACCTTTTCACTTTTTAAAATTCTACCCATCCCGTACCGTCTTTTAAGTTTTTCAAAGTCGACCTGTCCTGTCCCGTCTTTTAAATTTTTCAAAGTCGACCCACCCCGTCCTGTCTTTTGATTTTTAAAAGTAGACCCGTCCTTTATTTTGACTTTTTCAAAGTCGACCCGTCTCGTTCAGTATGTAGAAGTTTAGAAAGCAAGCCAAGTTTGAAAAGAAAGAATGAAGAAAATCGAAAAAAAAAGTGTGGAAGAATAAAAAATCAAAAATTTTTTTTAAATAGTTTCAACTAATAAGAAAAGATTAACATTTTAAAACATTTAATAATGTTAATTTATGGAATTCGGTATATAAGAGTTTTAATACAGTCTTCAATAAGCAGATTTTACTGCCTCGTCATGGATACCAACAAATTTGTAATTTTAAAATCAACAAATCTGAAAGTGGCATTTCTTTGACTGAAGTCTTCAATTGTAGATTTTGATTTCAAAATAAGAGAAATTGTAGACTTTCCAATCTTTTACTTCTCACATACCATTTGGCGAGGTGTGTTGGAAGACAGTGCAGCAATGATATTGAATTTATCGTTTAAGGACAACGCAGTGCGCTTTTGGCCTGATTTCGACATTGTGAATTAGTAATTTACTTAATAAACTAAAACTCACTCATAGGTCAACATGCAAGTAAGGTGCATAGATGGGCAGGCATAAAACTATAAGGAACAGTAGTAGCAAACGGTCTCATTACGGAATTCAGACACATTTCACTATAACCGGACAAAATGACTCTCGGGACCGGTAGGTTTGGTTCACTAAGGCCGGAAGTTCAGTATAGCCGATTTCATTATAGCCGGACTACTTAACACATAATCTCCCATTTGCTTGGCAGGGACCGGACAGTGTGGTTTGCTATAGCCGGAGTTCTTTTATAGCCGGAGTCACTATAGCCGAACTTTACTGTATTTAGTTATGGACTAACCTTATGAAATCGTTTTTGTTTTTTTCCTCATAGCAAGCTTGCTTGTAATATTATTATTCCGAGGAGGTCTTCAAATGACCAAAAAGGGGGCGAAACGGTCTAGTAATGGGAAGCACTGCTGAGTTTCTGAGGTAGAAGACAGGATTGTTCATAATGTCTAAGCAGCGTAAACGGTGAGAGCAATCCCCTGTATGTATATATGGGTAGACATCGGACAGCTTCTTTCCCAATTCCAAAGTGGCGATTCAGACCCAATACAACATAACTTTGATAATTTGGTGTTTGATTTTGCCAGTTTCTACAAATATTGAGTTCTAAATAAGTGCTTTACTTCATTGATTTTCAATTTCAATGACTAACATTTCAGATTGTTTAACTATTTTGAAATTTAGTATAATGAAACATGGATTAATTCACGTTCAAATTTTCAAATTATTGTGGTACCGGTGTCCAAGTGAAAGCATGATGTCTCTTAGTAATGATTTTGAGTCGTTGAAGCACGCTTTACAATACCCAATGAGTTAGTCTTTTAGCCGCCATGGTCTTATAACGGATATCCCTGTATGAAAATTTATTTCTCCGGAATCGTCTTTTCAAAAGCGGAAACATAGATATGAAGTTCAGGTGATATTATTGCAGTTGTTAACTAAATCATAGGATGATTATAACTTTAATGTCGGAGTCGTTCGGACTTCCTTAACCTTAGCTCTAATTAGCTTTCTTTAACAACATTTAAGAGAAGCTTAAACCTTAAGTCCAGAAATGTAATGTTAAGGAGAGTTAAGAGGAGGATGAGTAATGTCAGATTGACACTTTTGATTATAGACTATGGAAATATTTGATCACATATCAAATATATGTGATATTTGAGATGTGTAAAATCAGTTACAAATTCAAAAGCTAAACTAATTTTTGTTGATTGTTTAAGGTGAGCTTAGACAACCATAAAAATACAGATTAAGTGTTTGAAGTAAACTATGGTTCCTCCATGTTCATCTGCAACTTGTTTTTCCACATTTCAGGTCAATTATTTTATAATTGTAGGATAACGAATAAGAACTTTATGTTTACTTTATCCATTACTCCATAGTNTCCACATTTCAGGTCAATTATTTTATAATTGCAGGATAACGAATAAGAACTTTATGTTTACTTTATCCATAGTAATAATCAATAACTTTGTGCACTGAAGTATTTCAGTATGAATAATAGTAAAAGAATTTTGTGGACGGGAATTAATATATACTAAAGCATGTATTTAGCTTCTAAAAAATAAAAAGTAAAGTAAATTGTCGAGATTTAACATGTTTTTATCAATTTTCTAAGTGCCAGCTGGCACAAACTTGGGCTTAGAACTCAGGTCATAAATACGTTTTGGTCTTGTAACCGATTGTCTTATAGAGCGATATTTACCCATGCTAAAAACATTATTCCAAACCAAGTTCGCCAAAAATGGTCTTAGATCGGAGAATCTTATAAGCATCCTGCACTGTAATAACTTTCAACTAATTTTATTTACTAGGCACAAAAAGTAAATTTTCTTTTTTCAGCAGCGTCACACATATTACTCATTTTTTATTTAAATTGTCATTTTGGATTGATTTGGTTTTGTTAACCGGAGGAAGTTTGTCGGGTGGATATGTGTCGTGTGACGCTGTAGTAAATTTTGTTCTAGCAGGCGACTTACTCTACGAGATTATAACTGATTTGAACAAAATTTGATTTGAAACAACCGTAGCAGTGCTTGACGTTAAAATCAAATGAAGTCATTTCAATTGAATGAATTAATGTATTGACGGTAAGCTTACTGTCCTCACCAGCGGCGGCGCGGCGGTTCAGAGGTCTATGCCAAACACAACTTTGATTCGAAATGTAAGGCATAACCATAACACATCTGTATTTAAACTTGCAAAAAAACAAGCAAAAATACAAATACGAAATCGAAATTAGATACAAGCCTTTAGAAATCAAATCGAAATGCATGANAAAAAACAAGCAAAAATACAAATACGAAATCGAAATTAGATACAAGCCTTTAGAAATCAAATCGAAATGCATGACTTTTCAGACCCTCGAAATCTAAATTTTGATTTCAAATTATCGAAATTTTAGATTTAGATTTAGAACTATNATGACTTTTCAGACCCTCGAAATCTAAATTTTGATTTCAAATTATCGAAATTTTAGATTTAGATTTAGAACTATATTTAAAGTTTTTATAAATAAAACCCAATTTTCATGAGATACATAATTTTTGGTATTTGTTTTGGAAATCAAAATCCATAATCCCAAGGTTATCGAAATCAGAATCAACGTTCCATTCGAAATCGAAATTCAACACTAGCCATTTAGAATCGAAATCGAAACCCGTAACTTATCAGGCTCTAGAAATAGAAATGAAATTTTCTATTTCAATTCGAGCTAATTCACAATAAGTGTACTAAAACTAGATATTGTTCTCTGTACAGGTCGGTCTATGGTCATGTTTTGTAGGATGCTTCGTCCATTTTTTCTTTGGCAGTGCTCCGCAGGTTATAGTTGGACCCACAGCAATTTTGGCTATTTTGGCAAGTGAATATACAGAAGAAATGGACAGATCATGCACAGTTATGCTAACTTTACTAACAGGATTAGTTTCATTTTCCCTTGGAATATTTAAACTTGGTTTCATTGTTAATTTTATTTCGAAACCTGTCAACTCCGCTTTCACAGCAGCCGCTGCACTAACAATTTGCTCTACCCAACTAAAGGAAGCCCTCGGACTGTCGTTTAATGCTCAAGGATTTGTAGAAGTTTTAAAGTCAACAGTAAATAACATAACTGAGACCAAAATGCCTGACCTTTACCTTAGCATTGCGTCAATCATAATTTTAGTTTTCTTAAGAGTAAGTTGCAATTCATCTATCACGCTATATGACTCGTTTGAGTCAATTATGTATCAAAATTAAACAAAATATTTGACCAATATTTTTAGCATTTGCCACAGCTACTAGGCTATTGTGGGGTCAAAGTGAATCCAGTCATAAAATTCATCTCAATAGCTCGAAATGCAATGGTTGTTATCATTACAACATCTTTGGTTTATGCATTCTCAGACATTCAACCATTCACTGTGGTACAAGAAATTAAATCTGGACTCCCACCATTTGGTTTACCGCCAATGTCAATTTATAGTCCAGCAAAAAACCAAACTTTTAACTTTGTCACCGATGTATTAGAACGTCAGGGATCGGCCATTATTGTTATGCCTTTGTTGGCACTTATGGAACACATTTCTATAGCAAAGGCATTGGCAGGAGATGAAATTGTTGATGCGAGTCAAGAAATGGTCAGCACTGGTCTCAGTAACATTATTGGCAGCTTCTTTAGGCAAAACTACATTAATTTTTTAATTTTGTACATTTACTATTGGAAAACGATAATGTAAAATTTTTTTATATACTATTTTAGTAACATGCCAATAACAGGGTCGTTTTCATTGACCACTGTCAACGGAGCATCAGGAGCACGAACACCAGCCAGTGGATGCATTACCGGTTTTTTGGTTTTGTTAGCAATTCGTTATTTGGCGCCATATTTCTCATACATTCCAAAATCAAGTCTTGCCTCTGTGATCATATGTGCGGTGATTTACATGGTGGACTTTGGTATCGTACGCTCAATGTGGATTTCAAAGAGTATGAGTCTATACTGTTAAATACGAACCATATTTTTTGTAACCATTTAAACTTAATATAAATTTTATTACATAGAAATGGAGTTAATTCCTTGGTTATTGACGGCTCTGATTAGTCTATTTGTTGGACTTGAATTTGGTATGTCATTGATTACTGTTCTCCATAATACACGGACTCTATCGAATCAGAAATATAAGTACATATCTCACATATATTTTAAGTAAAGCTAAAGTAAATGTAAGTTTTAAGTCATTTCTCTTATGTGACTCTGACTCAATGGAAAACTATGAGTCATGACTCAGTCATATAACTCGCGATTAGTCTGAGTCGTGACTCTTATTAATGTATATATTTGAATGAGTGCTATTATGTTTTCCTGTTCAATTGTTGTTATCAACTTTTGAATAGTTGAAACCGTAACTCACCGAATCAGAACTCNGTCTGAGTCGTGACTCTTATTAATGTATATATTTGAATGAGTGCATCTAGTCCTTTCTATTATGTTTTCCTGTTCAATTGTTGTTATCAACTTTTGAATAGTTGAAACCGTAACTCACCGAATCAGAACTCACCTGATTCTGACTAAAGCATAGTGAGTCATATGAGATGAGTGACTTAAATTTTTTTACTAAATTGAAAATTAGTGCCATTGGGTGTGAGTCATGAACCATTCCTCATTCAAGTTCAACAACCTAATTTAAGGTTTGTTTTACACTTTCACAGGAATGATGACTGGGTTTCTCATCAGTGTCACCTATCTTCTCTATTATGCCGCAAGACCTGGGGTTCGAGTAAAACGTGGATTTGTAAATAATTTTTTATTATTGAGTCTTAAATGATATAATACAGAGAGTTATTAAAATAGGACAAATTACTTTCTACATTCAAAGTTAAAAAAAATGCCAACGAGAGTGAGAAGTTTAGTTGTATGCGCCGGCGTAACATTACGAGTCTCAACTAATTTTTTAATCTAATCAGTCTATTTTTTCTCATAAATCACAAAAAAACTTGATCTATCGGAGCAAAACTAAGATCTTATTAAATTAAATTACCATACTTGAAATGTTTAGTCAAAATACCTAGTCATGACCTTAATTTCTTGCAGTTTAATTTTGAACGCGTAGACTAGGATTTACTTATAGCTAATAGGTTTAACGTGAGCGTTAGATTTGTAAGCTGCGTAGTTTCAGGATGCAAAACATAGTTCAGCAGTTTAGTGCTTGAAGACAACAGAAGCAAAACCCACGCTATGACACACTTAAGTATAAAACCCGAGTTGGTTTTTGTTTAAAAAACTCTTATTTATTATTATTTATATTGATTTGTATCTGTATAACTAGACAACATCTTCAACCGAGTTCATATTGATTGAATTGGATCGAAGTCTCACTTTCCCCAGTGCTGAGTACATTCGTTACATTCTTCTCAAGGCATCGTCTTCTGGTGGAGAAAACAAACTGACGCTAGTCATCGATTGTCGTCATATTCAATTTGCAGATTTTACAGCAGTTCAAGGACTCATTGATTTGATTGAATTGTTTAAGAAAAGGGGTCAATTGATACTTTTATGGAATGTAAAGGAAAGTTTAATTAGAATTTTAAAGAAAGTAGACGATGAGACACATATTGTTAAATCCGAAGATCATTTGGAGGAAATACTTGGTAAATATCATAAATATTGCTACTTACATAATGAACACTTATATTAATTTTTTTTTTCTATCTTATGTTTGTAGATACAAACGAAGAGAAAAAATCTTCTCAAAAAGGTATCCAAATTCAAGTGTCCGATCATTCTGAAGGTGAAAACTAAATTCGATGAAAGTAGCATTGATGAAAACTTACTTTCTTGTTTAAATTATAGGTAAATTAGAATTTACTAATAGTGTAAATAATTCACATAGGCATTTATGCAAGTAATCTAGAATAATTAGTGCACATATGTAAACGTGTAATTTCCGATAAAAATTTTAGCACTTCTGTAGCAGAGATGATTCGTCCAAAAAAAAATTCAACATTTCAAATCTTTAATATTAAATCAAAATTATAAATATTGCTCCCAAGAAATTCAATATTTATACCGTTAAGGAAATACACTTCTGCTATAATTTTTGTCATCACCTGACCGTTCTGTTGGAAAATCCACTTCCAAAATTGAATGAAATTTGGACACAAAATAGGTCATTCAATTAGAGATGCTGAAGCCAAATTGCAATATCATTCATTGTGAGACGGCGGAGTTATGGGCGCGAATATAAAATATGGGCAGGTGAATAGTACAATAATTTTTGTCACCAGTTAGAGAAAGTAGACATTTTTACGATATTACTCGAAATACAAGATATAATTTACTGGTAAAAAACTTTTTATATGTAGTAGTTCAATACTTAAGTAATCCTCCGTTATGGCGAATTACTTCTTAAATTCGCTTTAGTATTGAGATTACTAATGTTTCACAAACATTTACTCTTTCTGCCGAGTTTCCCAAAGACTAGAAACTTTCTCCCGAGGCATCTTCAATTGTATATTGAATTCATCAGATGAGTCATATATGACTCATATTGTTTCCTGTCGACATAAACTTGACGTGACAACCATCCCCAAAGAATTTCTATGGGATTGAGATCTGGGGAGTTTGGTGGTAAAATTATTACGGGAATATTATGATACCTTAAAAACTTCTTTGTTGGAGTCGCAGTATGGGATCCATCCGGTATAAAACTTCTATCTCTCTGCCCCAATATGTCAAAAACGGTGTCACACATTCTTCAAAGTACTCTTCGGTGTTCTGTTGTGGAGAAGTGAAGGCCAAAGGAGACGTACCATGGTAAGAGAGACAAGCCCTGATCATAAAAGATCCAACTCCGGTGTGACGCTTCGAGAAAATTCGAACNGATCCAACTCCGGTGTGAGAAAATTCGAACGACTTTGAGCAAATCGCGCCAGTATGACCGGAAACCGTATAGGCTGTCCAAATTCTATTGTTTTCTGTCGCTCCATATGGTACTTTTCCACTTTTCCCATAACCGATGCTTTTTGTAGCCCACTTCAACCTCTTGGTTCTGTGAAACAGTAACAAGGAGGCCTTTTCTTAATTTCTGCAAACTCATTGCGCTCACACTTCACAAGGACCTTCCACACTGTCTTTCGGGAGACATTAAGATTCAATTTGTATTTGATTTTTGACACTGTCATTAAGTTTTTTGCTCATTTTCCGCAGTATGAGTCGCTAAGCTTGGGAAAAAGTTTGTTCTTTGGCCCTGTTTTTCTTCTTTCGAGTTCGATTTTTCGTATGCTGAAGGTATTTTAGTATACACGATTGTGATCTGCTAACTAGACGACTGATTTGAAGTGATGAATGTCCAGTTTGATTGAGAGCTATGATCCGACCATACTCAAAAGCAGACAGCCACTTCCCCGTGCCCTTGTCGTATAATTAATCAACCATTTTGCATCCAAGTTGTAATTTTATAACCTTTAAGTTCATTTTGAATATTTTAGTGACTTACTATTGGGACAAGCGATGAAACTATGGTGCAAAGGTTAAAATTACCAATTTTCTTTAACTGGTGACAAAAATTAATGTGTCTTTCTTCCGCCAATATTTTATATTAACTCCACGGTCTCACAACGATTAATTTTGCTGTTTTGCGTCAGCATTTTTGTTATAATGAGCTTTTCTGTGTCCAAATTTCATTCAATTTGGAATTTGGGTTTTCCTACAGAATGGTGAGGTGGCGACAGAAATTATTACAGAGGTGTCCTTGCCATAATTGGAGCAAGCAGATAGAGATGAGGATTTGATGACCGAAACAGAGAAATGAAATTAGCAGGATTGGTAAACTTAAAGAAAATCTTATCTAAAAAATTACTCTATTCTGAGATGCAATGAAAAATACTAGACATAGAAGCAAATTGAAGAGATGAAGGTTTTAATAGCCTCCCGAATTTGTCCTTGCGTTTATTGGACTAATGAATTTGTGTAGATAAATTATTGCATTCATTGTTAATTGTTGTGCTTAATATTGATTTCTGGCTAGTATTAATGGAAACTGGAACCTGGAAATATAAAATTTTATTTCCTCTCTATCCCTCGCGCTAAATCAATTAATGAACTTTTTTACAATCTTTAACTTAATGTACATAGTATAAGTAACCTTAGTTTTAACATTTGGACTCAATTTGTTTCCCTTCAACCAAATATTTTCTGCCTCTATGAAACTGTGTATCACAGCGACTGGAAAAGAACGAACGTGAAACCTCATATCACTATTGCTCACGCCCTGCGACAAAAGGCACCAAATGTAGGCCTGCTGGTTTCGTTTACGATAAGAGCTTTGTATTTGTCTACATTCCGCCAGCTCAGCAGTTCCAAGTCAATCCTTGACAATCTCTTCCAATAAAGCATGTATTTTTAATAATTGTATAGTAACTGGCGACATGAATGCAAGAATAGGTCTAGTAGAATCCGTTCCTTTTCATTATAGAAACAGCAAAGATTCAGTGGTTAACAGAAAGGAGCGTAACTTACGCCCGTATTGTATTTCATGTAATTCGTCCTTCATTCGAATGAAATGCAGTATAATTATTGAATGTTTGCAATAAAGAGTAAAATTTACCTCGGCAACAATTTAAATTTTTGCAAAAATTCAATAATCATACTACAGTTACAGAATTATAAATCTAACGCACGGATTATACAAGTATAATACGGGCGTTAGTATCCTGGGCTTAAGAGTTGGGACTCCTATTAGGAAAGGATTTCTTTGCAGGTGTCGAAGTAGACAATTTTACATTGGTTAAGAAATCAAATGGAGAACGCAACGTTGTAGACCTTATTCTCATAACTCCTAGTCTAGCTAGACAAGCCGCATCTCATGAGGTTCTCGACTGAACTCGTTCGGATCTTTTCCCGCTCCTGGTTTCCTTGAAGTCCCAGTGTCGAGGCCCAATTACTCGTATCAAACTTCCGAAACAAAAACTGGCTTTCGCCATTAAACATCCCAAACTTTCCGAATTTGTCAAATCACTCCATTTGAAAATAAGTAAATCCCTGATTACATCTATCAGAGTGGACCTCTCTTTTAATTTTTATAAATTCTGCAATTGTGGACACCTGCAAAGACCTCAAGTTATTCAAATCTCCAAAACCACAAGAAATCCGTCAAAATGGTTTGATAATAATTGCAAAATGCAAAATAAAAATGCTAAAAACGCTAAGAACAAAAAAAAACAGTGGTTTAAGTAGGAACACTGACATATCTAGCCAAAGAATTCATTGAGAACAACAAAAAGTACGAAATTCTAACTCACCAGAAAAATGAAAACTTCCTCACTCGAATTTCTCTACAGCTGCACCAATCTTTCAACCCGTCTAAGCTTTTGAAAGTGGTTAAATACTTTGGACGCACCTCAAAACCCACAAATAACATATCGGCAATTCGATGGCATTGGCATTTCAGCAGTGTGTTTATTCCTGAAAACTTTAAATGGGCAAATTCCTCGTATTCAGAAAGCGTAAATGTTACAGACACAACCCTAGACAAGGGATTTAATGCTGTGGAGACATATATGGTCATAAAATCACTGAAATCTGGGAAAGCACCTGGTGAAGACCTAATACCGGAACAGTGTTTGGAAGAAAAGTTCGCCGATCCTTTTGCTATACGTAACCAGGTTCTTCCAAGAATTTTTTCATTCAGGCAAGGACCCCGTTCAATGGTACAATGAGTTAATTTGTCCTATATTTCTACAGGGTTCAAGAGAAGACCCCACGAACTACCATCCAATCTCTATCCTACGTAACACATTAAAACTTTTTACTAAAATTCTAAATTACTATTAATTTATCGGCTTGGTAGAATTTTGGTTATCTACTTGGGGTTTAATTACACAAATTATTCTTTGGCTATTTTTAGCTATGCATTACTCTAATGACATTAATCTTGCATTTAATAGTGTAGTACACTATATACAGTATGTTCCACATTAAAGTTTACTGTGCTTTCTTCGCCTTTTCCCAAAAATGACAAAGATGACTTAATGCGCGCGTTGAATCAAAAGGTGGAGTGAACTTAGCCAACATGTATCAAATCGTAAACAGTTTAGAAATTAAGGGAGTGGATTGGGCAATCAGTATTTATTTTATTTAATCACTATTTCAAAATTTAATTGATTAATCTATAGTGATAAGTCAGTTGACCAGGAGTTGGATTAACCTCAAAACTTAATAAAATCTTTAAAAATAACTCACCAAAGGTTCATTTTTATAAGTTTCTGATACTGAATTTAATTTATTTTGGACTCTGAAGATTAGGTTATTAATGTAATTTTATATTCAGAATTCACCACTGCAGGTTATAAATACTGATTGCCCAATCCACTCCCTTAATTTCTAAACTGTTTACGATTTGATACATGTTGGCTAAGTTCACTCCACCTTTTGATTCAACGCGCGCATTAAGTCATCTTTGTCATTTTTGGGGAAAAGCGAAGAAGGCACAGTAAACTTTAATGTGGAACATACTGTATGAGATGGTAATAAATCGAGACTTATTCGCTCACTTCATGCTAACGGAGCCTCTATATTCTTTATTTGCTTATATCTTCATATCAGGCTCGGTATTTATTATTGGTCTTTAAATTGTTACATGAAATATTGGAGTTAGTATAATATTTATAGCAATAATGGCAGCTTTAGTAGGGTATGTTTTATCATGAAGACAATATCTTTTTAGAGTGCAACAGTTATCACTAATTTACTCTCCGCTATTCCATATCTTGAATTACATTTAGTTCAATGATTATGTTGTGGGTTTGCTGTGGATAACGCTACACTGATTCGGGTCTTTCTTTCTATTTTTATTCCCTTTGCTAGTTGCAGCTTTAGGCATACTTCAGCTTTTGTTTCTTAATCAAATTGGGTTCAATAACCCTATAGAACATAATACAGCATGTTTACAAAAAACGGATGCTGATTTTCTATGCCTTTCACCAAAAATGGCATAGGGCAGCAGACACACACAGGTTGTGTAAGTTGGCATACACTATTAATTTTATGATTTTGAAATTATTGTAAGAATTTGTCTCTAGAAGTAAATATTATAATTTCATAATAACTTCCAAATAATGTTAGCGTTTCACAACTCAGNATTATAATTTCATAATAACTTCCAAATAATGTTAGCGTTTCACAACTCAGGGCAGTAGGTGCTGCCATTAAAGCAATTAATTATGACGGAACGTCTAACAAACTACATTCAAAAATAAAAATTACCATAATAATAATAATAATAATTCTTGTCTAATGTTCACTGATCAATTTTCTTATTTGTTTGGGGTGTATACATTAGGGGGGTGTTGAAAATTTTCTAAGTTTTTTTCAAAAAAATTTTTATCTTATACCTAGCGAATTTTTCGAATTGTTTCGAAACTTTTGCAAAACTTAGCCTACTATATATCTAATCCGTAATCTACAGAAAATTCGATATTGGCGGACACATTATTTGCTAAATATGGATCAGCATTAAGTAAATCATACTAAAAAAAAGTTTGGCACAATTTTACTAATTTTTTGCTAGGTTAGACTTTTTATTAGACCGTCTGAAATGGAAGTCAGATTCATAATATACACCAAGTTTTGGGACCATTATCACATGACCTTCTCATCCAAATTTTCGAAATTGGGTTTTCCTAGAAACAAGCCTTCTTTTTTGCGCATCTTTGCATGCGACTTTGATGAAACCGTTGAGTGTATTTTAGTCGACACTTCAGTTTGTTGGAAAAGTTAAATTCACTAGGGGTCTACCAATAGCTTGCGTGGATTTGCGTGAGATTGTGTAAAGTTTCTCTTTTACACAATCCCACTCAAGTGGGATGGGCTTAGTGACTCTAACCAATGAGAGAGGATACAATTTCGTAAAATCTATCTCGGTTTTTACACAAACACACAATTTCACGTAAAAGAGGAACTTTACACAATCTCACGCAAATCCACGCAAGCTATTGGTAGACCCTTACTGTTTTGATTCATTTTTGGTGGATGCGCAGAAAGCTCGTGAATTTAATAAAACCTGATCGGCAGCTGACCTTTGACACAGTTGTTGCCTGGATTGAAGCACCATTGGGTTGGATATTAATTACTTTGAATAATTAGTTATAATTCAATTAGTTTGTTTTTGGGTCTGGGTGAGACTATTTTTGTTGAATAATTCCTCATTTAACTTCACTCTCTCCTTTTGTGTTTTTGCCGCTGTTCATCATATGTCTGAACTTAACTTAAGAGGAAACAACTTTCATTAGTATCCGTTTTTTGTAAACATGCTGTACAAATTTATAATAAAATTGCATTTCAATAATTTTATTCGTTTAAGGATATTATAGTAATTGTAGTAANTTTCATCAAATGTCTCAACTTAACTTAAGAGGAAACAACTTTCATTAATATCCGTTTTTTGTAAACATGCTGTACAAATTTATAATAAAATTGCATTTCAATAATTTTATTCGTTTAAGGATATTATAGTAATTGTAGTAATACTGTTAATCCTCTCATATTTTTGATTAATATACCCGTACGCTTTGGAGGATGTAGACAATTATATTCCAGCAAATTCATTAGTGACTCCAATTCATATTCAACCTGAATGATGTTTTCTGTTCGCTTTATGCTATTTTACGTTATATTGCTAATAAACTGGGAGGAGTTCTATGTTCAGTTTTATCTATTCTCATTCTATTTATTTTACTATTTTCTAGATTAACTAAGAGAGAAAATTTTTTTCTCTAATTGATCAATTTTTATTTTTATTATATTTTACTGTAACTATAGTTTTAACTTGAATTGGGGCTAACCTAGTTGAAGTCCNAGGAGGAGTTCTATGTTCAGTTTTATCTATTCTCATTCTATTTATTTTACTATTTTCTAGATTAACTAAGAGAAAATTTTTTTCTCTAATTAATCAATTTTTATTTTTATTATATTTTACTGTAACTATAGTTTTAACTTGAATTGGGGCTAACCTAGTTGAAGTCCATTACATTTTTAATGACAGGTAATAACTATAGTTTACTTTATATAATTATTAATCCTATCATATTAAATTTAGTTTGTGTACAAAATTTCATAATTTATTTAGATTAATAAAATAAAGTATCTTGAAAATACTTAATAGTAGTTAAAATTTATTACTAATTGTATTAATTTAAATAAATAGACTTAAATAGATTAGTGTCCAATACTTTATAGCCTAACCACTCAACAACTAAAATTACTAACCTAATCTTAAAGTTTAAATTTTTAATATAAATAATGTTAAATAGATTACTGCCCTATACTTTATAGCCTAACCACTCAACAACTAAAATTACTAACCTAAAACCGATTCGTGAAAACGATTCTGTATTGCCCGGTGGTTGGATGTGAGACTCGTAGTCTCACCGTAGTCAAGCGAGGCTGTGATCCCCAGAGACAATGACAAGTATGAATTAAAATCTCTGCTGTGAAATAAGGAGACCCATGGTACAGTGTAGACATACAATGGCTGCTTTAGTATTTAACTAATCCATTAACAATTAAAGGTTTAACCAAAATACCTTTAAACACGTTGTTGCTCTATACGTTATAGCTTAACCATTCAACAACTAAAATTACTAACCTAAGAAAATTAAATAAAACCCAGTCTTTAACCTCTATTAACATTTAAACAGGTTGGTGCCCTATACTTTATAGCTTAACCACTCAATAATTTAAATTACTAACCTAAGACAGATTAAATACAGCCCAGTATTTAACCAAATCTATAACATTTAAAGGTTTAACCAAATAACCTTTAAACAGGTTGGTGCCCTATACTCTACAGCTTATCCAGTCAACAATTAAAATTACTAACCTAAGACAGATTAAATACAGCGCAGTATTTAATCTAATATATTAACATTTAAAGTTATTTAATACTTAGCTTTTAACTTTTAATATAAATACTAAATTATTATTATACCAAGAACATTATATACATTTAGTAGAAAGAATAGCTAAAACAAGCTATTGGGTTCATACCCCACTCATAGAATTTAAGTTTCTTCCTTTTAATTTTTATTTAAAATTAACAATTTAATTTTTATCCATTCCCTTATATTTGGTTCAATCTTGTCAATCTCTAGTTCATCTTGAATTATGACTTGAATAGGTTTAGAAAGTAACGTAATAAGTATAACTCCAATTCTTATTAATAAAATATCTCAACAGTCAGTTGAAGCATCAATTAAATATTTTCTAACACAAACTATTGCTTCCTCNCTTATTAATAAAATATCTCAACAGTCAGTTGAAGCATCAATTAAATATTTTCTAACACAAACTATTGCTTCCTCAATCATAATATTCTTTGCTATTATTCATAACTATCCAATAATTACTACAGTGAAGGTCGGTTATAGTGGCTCCGGCTATAGCAAACCATACTGTCCGGTCCCTGACAAGCAAATGGGAGATTATGTGTTAAGTAGTTTGGTTATAATTNGCTATAGCAAACCATACTGTCCGGTCCCTGACAAGCAAATGGGAGATTATGTGTTAAGTAGTTTGGTTATAATTAAATCGGCTATACTGAACTTCCGGCCTTAGTGAACCAAACCTACCGTCCTGAGAGTCATTTTAGCCGGTTATAGTAAACAGGCATGAAATTTTTCTGGATTCTGCAATTAATTTTTTTTACTCTTCTATGACCATCTATGTACTCGACTTAGTCCGGACCTTAGAGTAAGTTTTAGTCAACACACTCAGTTTAAAAGTCAAATCCAGTCACAAAATATGTTTCCTTGTTGCCTAGAAGCACTCCATTTAGTGGGAAGAAGTTCATGGGACGTGCCAGTGTGTTATTGTACGCANATCGGCTATACTGAACTTCCGGCCTTAGTGAACCAAACCTACCGTCCCGAGAGTCATTTTAGCCGGTTATAGTAAACAGGCATGAAATTTTTCTGGATTCCGCAATTAATTTTTTTTACTCTTCTATGACCATCTATGTACTCGACTTAGTTCGGACCTTAGAGTGAGTTTTAGTCAACACACTCAGTTTAAAAGTCAAATCAAGTCACAAAATATTTTTCCTTGTTGCCTAGAAGCACTCCATTTAGTGGGAAGAAGTTCATGGGACGTGCCAGTGTGTTATTGTACGCAAATGTTACTAGATGTGAAAAGTAACACACATTGGTCTCCTCTTCCTACCTGGCAACACAACTAGCTTATGAACGCAGGGAAACAAGTTTCAAAACCAAGAGCTAGTTTAATTGAAGGGACCAAAATACTTTACCAAAATCAGTCAAAATTTTACACATAATTAGTACNACCAAGAGCTAGTTTAATTGAAGGGACCAAAATACTTTACCAAAATCAGTCAAAATTTTACACATAATTAGTACTGCGGGAGTTTAGGAGAAATTGATGGAAGCGTCGACTACTTGAAATAGAAATTGATCATTAGAACAAAACCGTATTCAGTCTTAAGCAAATTTTCATCACCAGTACTTCTCTACATCGACGTAGCTGAATTTATAGTGTAATATTTTTATATAATAAACAATTATTGAAATGTAGGGTTCGTTCACTATACGGATATAATGAACTCCAGCTATACTGAAGCAATCCTGCCGCTTCCTACGTTGTCACTATAACCGAACTTTACTGTATATTATTTTGTACTATTCATATCTGTAGTATTATAACTTGTTTAATACTATAGGCTCGAGTAGCCTATCTACACTTTTGGTTTGCACAAGTTTTAGAAAAATTAGAATGATTTCAATATGTATTAATTAATATCATTATTANACCAAGAGCTAGTTTAATTGAAGGGACCAAAATACTTTACCAAAATCAGTCAAAATTTTACACATAATTAGTATTGCGGGAGTTTAGGAGAAATTGATGGAAGCGTCGACTACTTGAAATAGAAATTTATCATTAGAACATAACCGTATTCAGTCTTAAGCAAATTTTCATCACCAGTACTTTTCTACATCGACGTAGCTGAATTTATAGTGTAATATTTTTATATAATGAACAATTATTGAAATGTAGGGTTCGTTCACTATACGGATATGATGAACTCCGGCTATACTGAAGCAATCCTGCCGCTTCCTACGTGTCACTATAACCGAACTTTACTGTATATTATTTTGTACTATTCATATCTGTAGTATTATAATAACTTGTTTAATACTATAAGCTCGAGTAGCCTTTCTACACTTTTGGTTTGCACAAGTTTTAGAAAAATTAGAATGATTTCAATATGTATTAATTAATATCATTATTANTCTACACTTTTGGTTTGCACAAGTTTTAGAAAAATTAGAATGATTTCAATATGTATTAATTAATATCATTATTAATTTAATATTAAATTTGTAATGGCAGAATAGTGCATTATATTTAAGCCACAAATATGAATTTATTATTCTTTTAAAAATTTGTTCACTCTACTGGTTGCCAAATTAATTTTCTTTGATGATAATACTATAACTATTATTATCTTAATTACTATAATTATTACATTTAATATATATTCAATTCTTGTCAACAATAATATTAATAAAATTATAATTGAATCTCAACCTCTTGAAATATTTTGAATTGTTACACCAACATTTTTATTTATTTTTATTGGTATTCCACCAATTCGTCTACCTTATATAGTTGATGAAGTATTTAACCATATGATATCTGCATAAATTATAGGTCATCAATGATATTATTTTTATGAATATTCAGACTTCAGTAAAATTGAATTTGGTTCATTTATACTTAATTCAACAAATAGAATTAATAATGTGTATTTAATACTCTTACTAGATGTAGATAACCGTTTACTTATCCCACTAAACGCACAAATTCGTTTATTAATCTAATACTCGGATGTGCTTCACTCTTGGACATTACCAAGTTTAGAAGTTAAAGNTGTGCTTCACTCTTGGACATTACCAAGTTTAGAAGTTAAAGTTGATGCAATTTCAGGACGTCTTAACCAAATTAACTTTTGAAGTAATAAAACAGGTTTATATTTTGGGCAATTATATAAACAGGTATAAAACAGGTATATATTATACTCTGAAATCTGTGGAGCAAATCATAGTTTTATACCTATTTGTTTAGAAAGAATCAAGTTTAGATATTTTTATAATTGACTTCAAAAATGTAATATAAATTAAAATTAAAATTTATCCATTAATTCAATAATGCTATTTATATTTTTTTATAATTACTATAATATGCCTAATATCAAAAAATTTTAAACTACTATTTATAAAACTACTGAATTTATTACTTTACTAAATAATTAAATTATTAATCAAATAAATAATCTAATATTATTATTATAATAACTAATTTGTATTCAAGATTTGATCCATCCTCATCGACTTTCATTCCCTATTTGAATCAATATAATTATCCTCTTAATTTTGATAAATATTGACTTCTAAGAAATAATTTCCACTTCATTATTAAAAGTTTAGTAAAGGCTTTACATAATCAATTTATCACTCTTATCGGGTATGGTTTTTTTTAATGAAAAAACATTTATTTTTGTTAGAATTCTTCCTTTAAATTTTTTTTTTAATTTTTCTTAGACTTTAGCCATATATCTTTAAATTATCTACATATTTAGTATTAACCTTAACTATTTCTGAATCCATTTGATCAACATTTATATTATATGGTTAATTTAATAATACTAAACATTTATTTGTTCACTTAATGCCTTCCAGTACCCCACCTGTCTTAATACCTTTTATAGTTTTAATTGAAAGTATTAGTAATATTATTAGCTAATATAATTGCTGATCACCTTCTCTTAACTCTATTAGGGAATCAAACAGCAATTTCCTCTTTCCTGATATTAATTGTTAAATTACTACTACAAATTACTCTATTAATATTTGAAGCTGCAGTTTCTTTAATTCAAGTCTTTGTACTCACTATTTTATCTATTTTATATTCTAGTGAAGTAATTTAAATAATGATAATTATAAGTAATTATTCTTTCCATTTAGTAGACAAAGGATCATGACCTACTATAGAATCTCTTGGAATATTAATTATAGTTTCAAGCTTAACTAGATGATTCACTTTTAACTCCCCAGAGTTATTATTTTTTGGAATAATTATTATAATTTTAGTAACATATCAATGATGACGAGATATTACCCTTGAAGTGACTTTTCAAGGGTCAAATGCATTAATAGTTATCAAAGGTTTAACACTTAAGATTTTCAATTCTCAAAAAGTCAACTTTTTTTAGAAGCTTAAGTTTTTTACTTGATTGTACTGTTTTTGGATTGTCTTTACGAAACTGCTATAACTTTCTCCCAATTTTTTTTTCAATTTTACGGTGTTTTTCCACAAAAAAACATGGGGCAAATAAATTCTTCCCTATGCATTTAAATTATTATTTCTGTAATTTATATACTGTATTTGTAATTCAAAAGTTTAATTACTATTTATTTGTAATTCAAAAGTTTAATTACTACTTGTTTGTAATTCAAAAATTTTTTAAATAAATTACTTTCAACTTCGCATTAAATTTATTGTCAAAAAAATAAATTTGAAATAAAAATTTATTAAAATTCTGCTGCAGCATACATGTAGGACTTCCGTTTTTCAATGCTCGAAACCCGAATAATTCAAAAATTGAAGTCGATCGGGTTGTATCCATCTACTATAAAGAGATTGAGCCTGTCCGTAGTGAATACAACATTCCCTCTGTTGTCAAAAGCTAATGTGTCAATCCATTCTAAGTCCGTATAATCCTTTATGTATTCAGTTTCTGCGAAAATGTTTCTCCAAAACCTATGTGTCCCAAACTGTAAGCGCATTCTTTGTGAGACGTCCATAGTACATGAGACTTTTGGAGTCCGTTATTAGCCNTGTGTCCCAAACTGTAAGCGCATTCTTTGTGAGACGTCCATAGTACATGAGACTTTTGGAGTCCGTTATTAGCCCATCAGCTTGCGATAACGCTTTCCCGTGGTTTGTAATGTCTGAGTCCTTGAGAGGCTGAACACAGTCTTTGCATATTGCGTTTTGGAGAATCTTTGTTGATACGGAATATAAGTTGTAACCCGCAAGCGCTGTGTAGTAGACACGGTCGAATTTTTTATCCAATGGTGATATGGCAATCCCATCCAAGCCAAATGATATGGGGTAGATTATACCTTATACAATTAAGTAGGATAATATTATAAATGCATTTAAACCGGGAAATGTGGTATGGCGCACGGAGAGAGTAATGTTTCAAGTTTGCTCAGTTAGTCAACATTAGGACACTTAGAAAAACTAATGCCGGACTTACACTCTGGATTTTGGCTTCAGATAGAACCAAAGTCGCATAAGATCTAAACAATTTTGGACTTTTATTAGGCTGACGGTGTGGGTCCGGCTCGTAAGNTAGAACCAAAGTCGCATAAGATCTAAACAATTTTGGACTTTTATTAGGCTGACGGTGTGGGTCCGGCTCGTAAAAATTCACAAAAATTTTTGTAAATAAATAAACCAAGCTAATATATTGAGCGAACAGGAGTTCACTTCGTCACCCGCATCATCCCGTTCCGGTGCTGTATCTCTGATTTCAAGATACGTCAGCAAACCAGAACAACTAAAAAACCATCGCCTCAAAATCCCTTTCCTTTCTAAGTTAATGTACAGCTAACTGGCTTGTGCTTCCTCAATTGCGTAAAACCCGTGCGCATTATATTTTTTAACTTTAAGATAGAAATAATCTATATTTAGAGTCACTCATCAAGACCTTGCCTCTCATTTCGAAAATTTGGGATACTTTGTTTTTCTTGCATAAATTTTTTTTTAAACCGTGTACCTAAAGGAAAAAAATTTTTTTTCTATTAGAGCTTATGGGGAAATTGAAAGGTTCGGTTGTATTTATTTACATGTAGACTCAAAATGTAAGTCAACTTCTTGGTTTGTGGTGAAACTACGGTTCATGTAGAGCAAGATCTGATCAAGATCACGACTTACATTTGGCGCCAACGTTTAGAAAAATATAACTGAAAATGTTTGATTTTGTTGAAATTTTTTACAAAAACCTGAAACTATGTTGCCAACTATCCCTTATACTCGTCCACTAATGCGGCAGACTACATCCAGATTTAATATTGACGGGTAAGCTCATTATATACTACTCCCTTTTGATATGTTCCTTCCACATTTACTATATCTCCCTCAACATTTATAATAATAAAACAGAATTTTTGCTATATAAATTTATCGTTTTTTGGTATATAATATATTATTGTGAACAGTAGGGAAGAACAAGGGATGTGAGTTTTGAGAATATTCACCTTTCGGTTTGTTTACATATGTTTTTCCGGGATGACTCAATTGGACTTGAAACATTTAGTTTTTATTTCTTGATATCTTGTTCTGCTGTTTCTGCTAAATTACAAAAATTTTGATTCTGAATCACCGATGTCCAATTAAAATTTGCAAGTTAATATTTATAATTTTGAAATTTAGTCGCGCAGGAATGCGAATAATTTTGTGTGAAATCACTCTACAAATTCCTAATTATAAACCAATTACCGTTTCCGTGCGTCACTGGTTCAGATAAAATATATAACCAATGCATAGTCATCGGTCAACAATCGTGTAAATACTGGTCTCGAAACTAACCCAGTCAATTTCAATTTACCGACTTCGACTAAACATAATTCTCTAATATTGTCTTCTAAAATTCAGAAGGCCAATGTTTGTAAATTCTTAGGATCTCCAGCGAGACTGCTGAGTTGTATCCTTCAATTTGAGATCCAAATCAGATTCAAGTGAAAGAAATTTTGGATTAATTTCGAACAGTTTCTCGTAGTGATGGGAAGTAAGGAAGATAACCATCACTATTCATGAGATTGAACGAAAGGTAAACCGCCATGTGTAAAACCATATCGTTGTACCCCTGCGATAAGTGCGGAAATAAATCACTTAATCCAAGATTTTTTGAAAACTGGTTACTGCCGACAGTCGAGATCACCATACGCTGCTGCTGTATTTATGGGTAAAAAAAATGGCAAACGGCGTATATGCTTCAATTATATAAATTTAAACGATCAAACACCAATTCCGCTCCAATGTGGAGTACCCACAACATGATACGACATATCCTATCCGGTTATTGGTATTCGGTTATAGATTTGCAGTCTGAATTTTGTGAAATCACGTTACATCCAGATAGCGTATAACAACCTCCATTTATTAAACAGGATGGACATTATGAAATGTTAGCAATGCCTTTCGGATAAAAAACGCTCCGAAAACCTTTCAGTATCTGATGAATACAGTTCTTCAAGGATTAGATTAATTCAGTAGACTATATGTGGATGATATAATCATATTTTTGAGAACGTTAGCTGAACACCTCCGAGATTATTCTAGACCGTTTTAGAACGACAAACTTTATGAGCAATACAGCAAAATCGTCTTTCGCTAAACGTGAAGTAAACTTTTTAGAACACATCGCTTCTTGAGGACTTAAAAACGACCCTGTAAAAATAAAGTCATTAAAGTAGGTTGTACCTTATACAATTAGGGAAATATTAGGTTTACAGTTTTGAGTTTTTTTATTTGGTCGACATTTGGACAAAAGCCGAGTGTACGCTCTGATTTTGTGTTAGATAGAGCCGGAGGGTTCTTAGGTATTAAAAATGTTAAACATTTATTGGCCGATTGTGGATTTAGGCTTGTGAGAACACGTACAAATCACATGGCAGCATAAGCTTGGCGGAGAGAGGATCCGACGGAATGTGGTAAAATTTTCAAAAAATGTTCTCCTAATTATGATAAAAATGATATGATATGTCTAGTGATGCAACCGTCTCGTTTCGTTTCGTTTTTCAGAACGCGACGAATCGTGAAAAATTATATGCAAGTTCAGTTTCTGTAAGCAAATTTGCCGGATATCCGCTATCGGACAACTTTGTATTGCCGGATACTTGATATCCGGCATACCTGCTGGATATGCATTGTAAAACTTACTCAAACTCGGTATATTTCGCTTGATTGATGTATTGCTTACCCAAATTCTACAAATGTTTCGAAATAAATAGTTTTGTTTATATTTTTATCATTAACTCAAACGTATAATGAAATATTTGTCTAAACCTTCTATTGTTAATTATTTCTAAAATTAATTACCTCGTGACTCGTGACCCTGAGTAAGGTTCAACCAATATTGAATCTTTTGAAAACAAAATCCTTTCCCAATCCCATATCCTAATTTTGCCCAACTAAAAATAACAGCTAGGCGGATGTTTTCGAAACATAAATAAAACTCTAATGCTTGAATAAATGGGAGTAGAAAAAGTGTAAGAAAGATATATCAAGTCAAGTTTTACAAGTTTTACTTTAAGAAATTTCAAATTTTTTCAAAGCCAAGATTACCTTGTCGCACTGACCATTTTTCCGTTTCGTTTCGTTTTGGTTTGTTTCGTTTTTTACTGCAAAACGGTAAACGAAACAAAACGAAACGGAAAATTCGTTTCACGAAAACCTAAAAACAGAAACGAAAACGAAACGGAAAACGGTTTTTCGTTTCGTTTTAAAACGAAACGGTTGCATCACTAGATATGTCACAAGGTGGGGCTTGAATTCGTTTGACCTTCAGAAGTCACCAAAGATCAGATGTCTGAATAGGTTGGATTAATCGAAGTAAGGTATCGTTGGAAACCTCTTATCAAGCCAATCACAAATATGTCACAAATTTAGCCCTTTGACCCCTTCTGTGAGCTCTACAGGTCAATAAATTATTTTAAAATTACTTACTTGAACATTGTCAAATGAATGTCATTGTCAAATGTCAAAAATCCTTTGTGTTAGCACTTGCCAAACTCCACACGAATAAATCAACGGTGGAGCTCTGACATAATATATAATCTCTGGAGGTCAACGATGGTCATAGATTATTGATTTGTGCTTATCCATGTGTGGTATTATTTGAAAGCCCTCACAATGACAATTGCGTGCGCGTCTGATACTCCATGACCTTATTTGTCATTTGTGGGAATAATGGAGGATTAGGCCTAGGTCACAAACAGGGTCTTGTAGCTTTGCCTATCACATATTCGCACTTGGTATTCAGATACCTTTCAAACAATACCACACACGGCTATGTTCAAATCAATAATTTTTATGAGCTTCTTAGACTTCCAGAGGTAACAGATGAGTTCAGACACGTCAACCATTGATTTATTCATATTGAGCTTGGCAACAGCTTTCAAATGATACGCCATTTGACAATGTTCAAATTAATAATTTTTATGACACTTCTTGACGTCTGTAAAGTTCATGGAAGAGGTCAAAACGCTAAAACATTGCTATATCTGTGATTGGTTTGGCAAAAGCTTTCCAATTATACGCAATATATAACCTATTTAGATATGTGATCTTTGGTCACCCCTGGAGGTCAAACAAAGCTATGCCCCACCCTGTGACATAAGGCATCATTTTTAGCATAGNTGGCATCATTTTCAGCATAGTTAAGAGTATATTTGGTGAAAATTTTATCACATTCTGTCGGATACGCCCTCCACAGTGGTTATACTTATTGCAAGCGTTCCCTGGCAAACTCCTGCCTGGTTAATCTGCATACCTTTGATAGTGAAGTTAGTCGCTTTGGGGTCTACGTTCATTGTAGGATGGGAGACACTCCAGGACTTGTCTTCCTTGTAGTCATAAATTGTAAGNCGCTTTGGGGTCTACGTTCATTGTAGGATGGGAGACACTCCAGGACTTGTCTTCCTTGTAGTCATAAATTGTAAGAATATTCTGGAGACTGTTAACAATATATGCGAAACAGTTGTACTTGGATTCACAAGCTAGGACAATGTCGTCCAAAAGTGCAGCAGTTCTTGAAGCAACTGCTTCTGGGAACAAGTGTTGTCGCAAAATGACATTGTCTGACAAATTCATAATTACAAGTTTCGGCTGACACAAGTTCAGAGGCGTGGGTGTTAGGACGTTGATTCGTCCAGAATCCAAAATCCACATTCTGCCATAACTGTCGATTTCTATACATTGGACATATTGGAATGCTGAACAGTTTCTAAGCTCCTGCATAGCCCAGTTTGGAAATGGCTTCAGTTTGTGCCCTACAATTGTTTTTGACGAGTGTGAATGGTATTTCGCACTTGTAAGGGTGACAGGTACTCCAGGTAGAAATCTTGGGATTGAGATGTAAACAATATCTTTCCAAATTTTCAAACCAGCCAAACCACAATTTTTAGGTATAAAGCTTCCGTTGTTAATGTACTGCGATCTAACAGCTGGGGATGGAAATGCAAAGTCCATTTGCTTCCATTTGTAAAGGATAGCATATGGTGCCGAAGGGAGAAATTTTTTGTCCTTTGACAATGGAAAGCTGACCAATACAAGAAAAAATACCTCAGCTAATGCACTATGTTGCAAATATCTACAAAACATTTTTTTGAAAAATGTTCCAACATATGAACTTTATTGTTTCAAATTTCTCTCCTAGTTATACATTAGTTGACTTACTGTGGCAGAAATGGAACAATATTTATCTTTGTCTAAAGAATACAATGGATTTGGAATGAACACAATTAGTCTTATTATTTAGAATTATATGTAAAAATAGGTCTGCAAATTGTTATTATTCTGACTTCAAATGATATCCATTTTTTTTCTTCAAACTTTTGCTTAATTATTTCCATTACAATTCCTGTATATGAATTTTTTATTTCGCTCAATATGCATGCTTCCCAGCTAGCACAATCGTATCGCTCGGAACCACGATATCTTTCGATAAGTTTCCGATTTTTCGAAGGCGAAATATCGTGAGACAAAGTAAAGTTTTCGAAAGAAGACAAGAGTGAATATCTCATGATTTTTCGACACATCCGTGTGATGTTAAATTCTTGAGATATCGAGCTACAATTCCGAGGTATCGTAGTGGTCGTTAAAGTTTTTCCCATTCAACTCT